>BSBK01001355.1:0-280000 GCA_027943335.1 Chamaecyparis obtusa | reverse complement strand
GATTAAATTAATTATTAAATCCAAATATGAAATTTAAAAATATAATTGATTTATTTAATATTTAATTTTCAATTGCATAGTTATTAATGTGCTAAAATATTAATTGATTAATTAAATATTAATATATAGTTTAAGTTGCACATTCATTTTTTTAAAAATAAATTAGAAATTTAAAGTTAAAGTTGAGTTAGGAGTTGTAAATGAAAAAGTGCATATTTTATTATTAAATTATAATTAATCACGCAAAGAGAATTGATAAAAACTAGGTGGAGAATTGAGTCTTATTTTTTGGGATTGCATGTTTTAGAAACCCTAAGGGGAATAAGCTTCCTTCATGATAGGATTCTGGGTGTTATTGCCAAAACCTCTATCAAGTTTTGGAGTCGCTCTCTAAGGTGAAATTTGGAAGATTATTGAAAGCTTGGAATTTTGGAACTTGTATTGGATTCTTCTTGTCTTCGAATTTAGGCATTGGTTGAGGTGGGGTTTGAAACTTTCTATTTTGTGCAATCCTTCCTTTGAAAATATTGTTTTCTTTGTGTTTGGAATTCGGTTCTTTTTATTTTAATCAAGTTTGTTTATTTGAGAAATTTTAGAGTAGTTTTGATGACAAATTAGATCTGGCATTCTATTGGGATTGTTTGAAACCTTGGGAAGAGATTTTTGAAAAAAATATAGATATATAGGTAAATATGAGTGTTTTTTTTATGTGGAAGTCTTATTCAAACAAAAATAATCTTATTAGAAAAAAAACTTAGTCTTCATTTAATGGAAAAAGGAAACTATTGGAAAATTAGAGGTTCGAGAATATAGGTTTTCAATTAAAATAAATATATGTATTTGATTTTTTAGTTGAAATCTATTGAATAAAAAAAGGCTTGTTGTTTAAGCTCAAAATAATTCCTGATAAAAAAATATATTTAAAATAAAGTTTTGATTTTTTTTAAAAAATAAATAAATAAAATTTTGGGTGGGGGCGGGGGTTTCCTCTCCCCTACTCCCGACAACTTTGGAGTTGTCGTGACAGTCCAAGCTACCGACGATAGCTAGCTATGTGGTAGCAGGGGTGGGGCCATGAGTCCCCCTCTTTGTAATAAAGATTTTTGTTTTTAAAAAATATATAAAATATAAATTTTTTAAATTGTATTTAAATCTAAATTTTTAATTTATTAAATTAATACTATTATTATTAATTAGTAGTGTTATTATTAGTAAATATTAATATTTAATAATTAAATTTATTAATGTTAATATTTGTTAATTAGTTAATATTAAATTTTGTTATTTATTTTGTTTTTCATTATTTATTTACTTAGCTTTATTTTGATTAAGTAAAAACTTGTTTTGAAAGGAACCCGAAACCTTTTACATAATCTGAAAGATAGAGCATTAGAAGTTCAAGAAACTACTATGAAACATCACCAAGAAAAGAAACGAGACAAAAACAAAAAGGGCAATAGCTGCCAATCAAAACATAAACATGGACAACACAACAAAAAGGACAAAAAGTAGACAACAAGAGATCAGCTAAGATTTTTCACGGTTTCCTCAACCTGGTTCACCATAAGATCCATGGTACCAACATTTTTTTTGATATCTTCTAGATTAGTGTCCTCCTGGGTAGCAACCTTCTTCATGCTCACACGAGTCCTCTTTCCAGGAGCAGCCATATCCATCTCCTTGTTAGCCTCATTCTCCCCGCTGCCTTTACCTTCAAGTTGTTCCAAATTTTCCATCAGAACTTTACAATGCTCTGCATTAGCTTTCAAGGCACTGTGACTTTGAACCCCAATCTTATTTATAGTCTCCTCAATTGTATCCATCCTCTTTTCTATATTTTTGTAGTAATTATCCTTGTCCCTGACTTTTTTTTCCATCTTATCCACCGTAGCCCCCATAGCTTCAACATTTCCAATGGATTTCTACAGTTCATTAATACATATAGAGAGGGGTTTATCACCAAAGCTAACCTTTTCCATAATCTTGATCATTTTATCTTTTGTTGGCAAGTTGACTATACTAGTGTATATGACTAAGATTTAGTGTTGTCATTATGGCAACAAAGCCATATGGAGTTTTGCAGTAAGCGCAATAACTTAGAAGATTTGAAATTGGTTATGGAGAACAAAGCAGATAGTAAAGTACTTGATGAACAGAGAGTCAGTGCACGTGCATATGATCGAGTTGTGGCATGCACCCTTGAAGATAAGCTTTTGGATATGTTAGTAAGCTATGGTTAAGAATGCATGTTCAGATGTGTTAGTATGAAGAAGGTACAATGAGTTGAAGTGACATAGACAGTGAGCGACATAACAGAACAAAGCATGGAGATGATTGTTAGTATTTTGGTTAGCGTGTATAATATTGTTTTGTAAAGGCTATGCACCTATTGTATTTATTTTATAGACTTGTTAATATCAATGTATGTAAACACGCTTGAGCCAATTCATTTAAAAGCGTTGTATGTAATAAGTTATAGGTCGACTTAGTAAATAGTTTTGGTTGCGCCTATATATAAGACATGCACCTTTGTATTTGAGTATGGCATGAGATATAGAGTTGAGAGAAGAAGAGCAGAAGTATGCAAAGATCAATGAGAATGATATCGAGCTTTACAAGAGGTTAAAGCATCAGCACACAAAATGAATTAATCATACAAGCAGTATCATAGCAGCAGTTCACCATTGCAGATATAGTGTATATTTGATATCCAGGAGGTTGTAGCCTTCTCTATTGAGTAGTGAGCTCTGGCAGTGAGCCAAGCACCCCTAATAGGGTTTGTTACTGAAGACTGCTAACAGGGTCTGACCCTTGACAAGTTCATTGTACTAAAGCATTGTAATGAGTACATCTCCTAATAGGGCTAAGGAACATTAACAAGTTCATAATACACAAGCAAAATTATTAGTGGGTATTAATTCCCAAGAGGGGTTTTCCTTTGGCCAAGGTTTCCCCGTAATCATATCTAGTGTTATGTGTTATGGTTGTTTACTTTACTTGCTTTAATATTCAACTCAACATTTAAGTAATAGAGTTAAGTTTCAAGAGATCACAAATTAATATTGTAGAACACTGATTCACCCCCCCCCCCCCCCTCTTAGTGTTCCCATTCCTAACATCTTTCTCTTGCAACTCTTTTTTTATTTTGGTCATATCCTCCAACAAATTCCCAATAGTTAGACTAAATCCCATTATGTTTCTCATTTCCTTCCAAATATGACTAGAATATTGCAGTTTCTCTTTGTTATTGGACTCTTCATTATTACCTTTATCAATACTTTTTTTCTTCTCCAGCTCCTCCGTACCAACATTTAACTCAACATCAATATTCACACCATCATTTTTACCTCCCTTGTTATCTTGAATGAAATTTCCTTACGAGCCAACTTCTGATTCTGGGTCCCCCGCTAGTGGATATAAAAAATCCTCAGAGTTATCTTTCTCCTCCATAATATCCCTATCAGGGTGCTTATCATCCATCAGATACTTGTCCTTCTTTTTCTTACTACTCCTAGTAGAAACACCAATAAAAAAATCCTCTTCTTCACGAGAAGATATGAAAAAACACTTTATAACCAAACCCATGTCTTTCCTAACCCTTTTAACATTCTGGGTTTTCTCCTTCCTCCAAGAGTACTTCCTTTTTTTACTCTTAGTAGTATGGTCTTCAATGGAGAAGTCCTCATCCTCAGTAGTGGAATTATCCATGATCTTTCTACTCTTCTTAGCTTTTTTCAAAGATCCACCCTTCAATTTAGGTTTAATTTTCTTAATGTTGGTCCCCTTAGAAGAATCATTCGAGGCATCCTTAGTCTTAGAGTCTAAGTTATACCCACTGTAAGATGCTTATCAGTCTCTTCATCTCTATTAGCTTTACCCTTAAGAAATGGTTTTTCCAATTTCTTTCTCTTAAGAAGATAATAAACCAGAACCATAAGACCTTGGCATGAAGGATGGTTCCCCTATGGGTCCTTTTGTAGTTCTTTGATATTATAATTAAAAGAATAATAAAGTTAACAAGGCAAGCTAATTTTATCCTCATGCCGAAAATGATTCAAAATTACAAAATGGTACCCATAAGCTCTACTAAACCTACCATCTAGGGTAACATAGCTAATAATACCGAAAAGAGCAAACCTCCAAGGCCTATTGATATGCTTCATATCATGGTAAGATTTATCACCTTTGACAAGCCCCGGTCTTTCCTTCTCTGTCTCAAAAAATTTGTCCAGAGCCTTATCAGAAATTCTCCCATCTCTGTAGAATTTACAGCCCTCCTTTGAAAATCCTGCAGCTTCCACGACAATGTCTTCATCGATTTCCACCGTCTGGTTCCCCATCTTAATCTTACCATTCTTCCAGTTGTCGATGAAATAACTGGTAATTGAGGGACTACTACCACGAAGATGTTCGATGAACATGTCCATACCTCCCTTTTGCAGAATACTCCACACATGTGAATTCTGAATCTACTCCCTACAAGAGGCAGGTTCAACCCTTTCCTTATTTCCTCCAATAGTTTTCTCCATAATTTTTTTCCAACCCTAAATATTTCTATGTTTATGAATAATACAACAACAAATGATGGAGCTCCTTCTTTTTATGTCTAAAAACATTCATAATCCATGTGGCTTCACATGTTTAGTACCCTTCATAAAACATGCTCTACCATTGTAATAATGATTTAGTGAGGAATTTAAAGTTTTATTTATCATTATTTATAATGTTAACTCTTCTTTGTTTACTCTGGATATGATCCAGCTCCAACCAAGATCTCACCTAATGTGGAAGATTTTCCTCCCCGCACCAAGTGATGATATCATCCCTACTACAAGCCTTATTAGCTGACCATTCAACAATCATATTGATTTCTCTGAAAGCATGGGTTATAAGGTATGACTCAAAAGTGTTGAGAATATATTTCACCACCTTGATTGCATTATAGATAGACCATGAGATGGGATTGTAATCACCTGAAAATGGACACAGACAATTAAGTACTAAATCAAAGCTAAATCAAGACAAATCAAAGCAAAACAAGGACAAGATCAAAGCAATTGAATCAAATCAAACATTTAGCCAATCCAAATTAAAATCAAGTCTTAATTCAAGATAAATCAAAATCAAGAGCATTTAAATCAAGTTAAATCAAATCAAAGTGCAATTAATTCTATTAATTGTATAGTTTTGAATTAAATCAAAATCAATCCATTCAAGGGGTAGAAGGCTAAATAAATGAATTTAAATCAATTAATAAATCCTAATTTCTCTCAAACAACCCAAAAGGGGAGGAAATTCAATCAACCAATAGGATTTGAGAAAATGCATTCACATGGATCAAGCCAAATTCAATCTCAATCACTCAAAGTGAAAGAGAATCTTGTCCATTGATCTTGTCCACTTGTCCCAAGCTTTGAGGACACAAACTTTGCATTGTCTTCAAAGGGTGGAACCAAAAACTCAACTCAATTAATCATGATCAACTACACCACACCCCCTACCATTGCATAAATCTATAAAAGGAAGACCAAAATCAATCATAATCAATAACCACAAATCTGAGAATTGCATAGAACCTCTTGCATTTTATAGCTAGAAAAGCATTTTAAGAGCTTAATTAGCATTCAATTTGAATATAATTGTTAGCTTTAGTTTAATCTTTATCATTTCTCATTTTAGGACTATCATTAATGGTAGAATCCATGTAAAGGCGCTGCAAGAATGACAGACAGATAATAGAAGGATTGAAAGCACCGTGGATCAACACAAAGGCACACTAATTTGCGGTGAAAGTGCTGAAACAATGTTGGAAAGCATCGTTTGAATGTGCAGAAGTGCCGTTTGAGCTCTTAAAAGTGTTGTTTCCTCAAACCTGAGAGTTAAACATGCACAAATTTGATAAAAATGAAATAATTCTGAGTGTTTAGTAAAGTGAAGCATCCTGCCCCACGGTGGGTGCCATTTTGTGTATAAGGAAATGTACCTTCATAGAATTAGTATTGAGCAATAAATGAAATAAAAACTAAATAAACCACAATATAGCAACTATTTAGCAAATGAAAGATCAATTGAGCATCCTATGGCTCTTTATCTAAGAGTGTTAATAGAAGCTCTCAGCATTCATAGTGCTTATTCCCTGACCCCTGAGCGCTTCTGCTAATTTACTGAGTGCTTTTACTACATTTTTACCACCTTTGATAGATGCTATAGTGCCTTTATTAGTTATTTGTGTGCTTTTGAGTTTACTAACAGAGTTGAAATAGCACTTTTAATCAAATTAGCAGCGCTTTTAAGTAGTAAAATAACACTTTTAAGCATTACAGGAGCGCTTTTACATAAACTGTTAATTTGCATTATCTGACTGTGGTAAAATGATTTGTATGACTCTGCTAGATGTCTGATCATAGAAAAGTGAAGAAACCAGAGAGCAAATTCAACCAAGAAGGGAAGGCTTTGACTAAGAAAATCAAGAAGGAGAAATTTGTTCACATCAAATTGGTTCTTGAGGATTCACAAGAGAAGGAAAATCAGGTTTATGAGAACTTTCTTAAAGTTGTAGAAGCATATAAAACTAATTTTGTATCACTTAATTGGATTTTCTCACCTTAATTCAAGTTTTTCTTAAAATTTGCAAATAAGGCCTTAGATTCAATTCAAACTTTGCTTCTTCAATTTCATTTTTGGTTTCCCTCATTGTGGCTGTTGTTGTTGACTAACTTTGTTGGAGGAAAAGCACATTGGAAAGGAACTATAGCCAAGGTAAGATAAAAATGGAAATAATCACTCAAAAATGCCCCTAGCATATGCTAGCTACAAGGAAAGGTAAGCCTCAAACTAGTGAATATTTTCCCTTAAATTGTGGCATTGGTGCATTTGAAGATCTAGTAATTACAAAACAACCTATCTTTGTTTGGAAAGTTTAACATTTAGGCCTATGCTCTTCACTTCTTCTAGTGAATCAAAATGCCAAAGGTGTTGAACTTTTTAATTAAGAAGAAAGGTTGAGGAAATCAAGCACATAAAATCAAAGCCCCTTGTTTGTGGAGGAGAGTAGAAATACTCAAATCCCTATAGTTAGTGGGCTAGTAATTGAACCTTGTTTATTATATTTGGGAAAATAAGGAAAAGTTAGGGATATGATCTTCACCTTTTTGGTGAACCAAATTCCCAAAAACTAATTCTTAACTCCATTTCCTTGCTTTACATGAACATGCTAGAACATTAGTGGGCTCACCTCCTGAGAAATTTCCTTAATGAGGCCGGTGAGAGGGACAACCCAAAGTGGGATACACTTGCTTTTTCTATGAGAATCCAACCCACTATAAAACAAAACACATACATCCTTAATGGGGTGTGTGACAAAAGGATTTTAAATTTTCAAACTTCCTCGAGTAGTCCTCACAAATTATGCAAAACTTTGATGTATTGGTGGTGGGAAGCCCCTTAACATACTTGGGGGATGAAAGTTTAAGATCCATTTTGAATGAAATCTATATTAAATCCTTGATAAAATAGCAAGACCACCTTTTAGAGCCATGTTTACGAACCAATCTTGAGCTAGGTAGGTGCTTGAAGTTTCTTTTTGTGCAAAACCCATGACAACGTTCTTTCAAATCAAACATTTTGTGTTAGTGGGTAAAAATAAGACAAGTGAATGTGTGATTATTGTGTTTTAAATACATAAACAAGTGAGAGAGATATCCATTGAAAGTTCATCTTACATTTTTAATCTCTTCAATTTAAAATCAACAATTATCAAATCAAGGATCACTTCAAATCAAACCCTTGTTGGATGCCGGTTTCCATGTGGTCCCACACATATAGGGTATCTTTACAAAGAGATAGCACTCTTGTTGCAAATGAAGGGAAAGAAGTTGAGTACCAAAGTCTTTTCAAAGGTCCTAATCAAGAGGAAATTTTCCCAAACTTGTTTGAAAAAAGACTTGGAGAAATGGATAGAAACTCCGCATATCATAATTACCAACAAGGAGGAAATAATCATAACCTCAAAAATGCCAATCATAATCCCAAAAAAACACTTGAAGAAAAAGTTGAGAGAGCAGCCCAAGATCAGGAATTCCTAGAGGTCATGGAGAAATTAATAGATAAAGATAGGGAGAAGTTTTTCCTAAACCTAGCTCAAGCCAGAGTAAAGCTTCCCCATGATTTTGATATAGAACAACTTAAGAAAGACCAAGAGCAAGATAACCCCATGAATGCTATGACTAGGCAAATAAAGGTCTTTCAAGAACAAATTGATACCATGAAAAAGGTAGCCAAACCTAAGGCCTTTTCTTTTGAAGATTTGTGTCCTTTCCCATTTGAAAAAATCTTAGTTATGGCACCTTTTCCCTTTAATACCATTTTTCCTAAGTATGACAAATATATGGGTAAAACAGACCCACAAGATCATCTAAGGGAGTTTTGTGCCTTAAGCATTGAGTCCATGCATGATGATACATACCTAATGAGACTCTATCCTAGGAGCTTAGGAGGCTCTGCCATGGAGTGGTTTTCAAAATTACCCCAAGGAATAAAGACCTTTGAGGAGCTAGCCTCCAAGTTTTTAACCCGCTATTCTTATCACATTGAGCACAAAATCACGATGCTCAAGTTGTGTGATACCAAATAGAAAGATGGAGAATCCTTCTTAGGATTCCTACAAAGGTGGAGGACCATTTTTGCAAGGTATCCATGAAGTATCCCCAAGAAAGAGAAGATGGAGATCTTGACAAATAATTTGACCATGGAAATGAATTATATATTACAACTTGAATGTCCCCCAACATTTGAAAAACTTATCGAAAATGGGATCAAGATTGATGATGTATTGGTCAAGAGAGGTGAAATAAAATTATTTAAAGATAAAAAATATAATAAAACCAAAAACAACAACAACAATAATTATGTGCCTAAATATGTCAATAATTAAGGGTCCAATAATTACAATGATAAGTCTAAGTCATCGATAAAGAATAACAACAAAAACCTTGTGAATGATGGAGTTGTGGAGGCTCACAACTTGAAGGCAGCCCCTTTCACCTTACCATATGGAGCTAATTATTCAAATAATGTTAATCAATTGAATAAAGCTCCCAACAATTCCAATAACAATTCCAACAATTCCAACAATAATGCCAATAATCCTTATAATAATGCTAATGGGAATAAGCCCAAATCTTTTTACTCCACTTTTAACAAAAGAAAATTCACCTATCTTGGTGAACCTTTGGAGAATGCATTAAGGACCTTGGTTGCTAACAAAATCATCACATTACCTGATGTGAGAGATTATGAACCTCAAGTTAAACCCAATTGGTGTAATGACTCTCACCAATGTGAATATCATCGAAATAGAGGTCATCCAACCAATGAATGCATGCGATTAAAACACTTAGTGCAAGATTTAATAGATAATGGAACCATCAAAATTAAAGGACCTCAAAACAATGAGGATCACACAACCTTCAAAAATCCCTTTTTGAGCCATGAAAAGGGTGAGTCATCTAATGGTAATCAAAGTAAAAAAAGAGGCAATGAGAAAGTGAACTTTGCTCATACTTATGATAACATGATAAATACTCTAAGAGAAGAGGATAATACCATAAATGTTGTCGTAGTAAAGGACAAGTTAAGAGAAGCCTCATCAAATGTTGTCACTAGGGGGCAAGCATAAAAAATTATTCTACCTACCAATGCTCCTAAAATTGTGTTATCAAATCAAGCTTCAACCTCATCATAAAAAAAATACAACTTGGTTGATCAACTACAAAGGGGTCAAGCTTCAACCTCATCATCAAAAAAATACAACTTGGTTGATCAACTACAAAGAACTCCCGCTCAAATTTCTATTCTTGAGTTACTCAAATTGTCACCAATTCATAAAGACATTTTGGAGAAAGCCTTATTGGAAACCAATGTGCCTCTAAATTTGGAGGTAGATAAATTTAAAAATATGGTGGGACACCTCATTGCTTATCATTTTCTAAGAAAGATGACATGTCCCTTAATCATCCTCAAAATCTTCCTTTGCACATAGAAGTTTTGATTCATAACCATAGGGTGAAAAGAGTCCTTATAGATGGAGGAGCTAGCCTAAACATTTGTACCCTTAGCCTAGTGAAGGCCCTAGGATTTTCTGAGGAGGCTATTGACCCTAAGAAAAAGATAACCATTAAAGCCTACGATGATGAAGAAAGAGCTTCAAAAGGAGTCATAGTGTTACCCATAAGATTTGGTCCCGTGCAAAAAGAGACCATATGCCAAGTGTTAGATCTAAAGTTGACTTACAATATCTTGTTAGGAAGGCCGTGGATTCACGAAATGAAAGTCGTTCCTTCTACATATCATCAATGCCTAAAATTTGCTTATCTAGGGCAAGAGATAATGGTAAGTGGGGACCTAAACCCTTTCCAATATTGTAACAACATCAAGCCTATCAATGACTCTTTAGTCCCACACAATGCAGAAAGGTCTATACCTAATCAAATGGAGCAAGGGAAAAGTTATAAAGACATCCCATTATTGAAGGGAAAAGAAAAGATGGAAGAGGAAATTGTTATTGAAGACACACCAAAACTCACTAACCTAACTACATCAAATAAAGGAAAAGAGAAGGTTAGTGAGGATAATATTATTAAAGAATCAAAAGAAGACCATACCAAAGCTATCCAAGTGCACACCAAAGAGGCTCATTATAAAAAAATGGACCAAATGATGAAGAATTTTGATAAGCAATGCAAGATCAAGCAAAAAGGCATAGGAGATTACTCCTTATCTATGATGGACTTACCCTTATCACCCAAGTCCTATGGAAGACCCTAAAATATACCTTATAGATATAATGATAATTTTGTGAGGGCAAGTACATCATCCACCATGAATGAAGAAGACAATGAGATCCTAAATTGGTTATATAAAGATGAAGAATCAAGTGCACATGTCAAACATATTCAAAATATAACCATTTCCACACATCAATATGGGAAAGGGTTTCAAATCATGCAAAAGATGGGGTAAAAAGGTCAAGGACCTTTGGACACAAAGAATGAAGGGCTCATTGAACCCATAGAAACAACATGGTGAGATACTAAAGAGAAAATAGGATTAGGGTATCTTGAAGAAGGATACACTCAAAAAAATTATCCCAAACTCCATGGTCAAATATTGCAACTAGAATCTCATAGTGATGAAGATTCTAATGAGTGGGAATGGGAGACATTATCTGATGAGTCATGCCATGATAAAGGTATTGATGTTATTCATACCTATACTTCTACCAAGGATAAAGGACCAATAGCAGAATCAAGTTCAAATCAAGCATCTAGTTCAAACCAAGGGGTTCTAAATGATGTTCCAAGTATAGAAATAGAGATAAATCAATGGGTAGGTGAACCCTACGTACCTTCATGGAGACCTACTATGGAGGAATCAAATGTTAGGTTTAATCCACACAAATTTTATCTAACGAAAATCTTAGAGGATTCTAGTGAGGAGGACTTTGATCCTACTTCTTTAGAACATTTAGAAGAGGCCCATGTCATAGACTTGCATGATACAATGTATGAACCATCTAACAAGGTACTAGCCTTAAAACCCATTGAAACAAACCCAAGTATTGACCCATTAAATCTCATACACCTGAAACTAATTGAATGGAATTCTATTGAACCAACTGTGTGCTAAAATGTTGTCACACTTCTATGAGTCATTATATCCAAGCTTTCCCAAGAATGAGGTCTCAAATGGTGACTCATAGATCTCTATTCATGGAGTGAAAGGGTTTGTAATGAAGGCCCTCAGATTAGACCTAGTTTGTGCCCATGCAAGTACACCAAAAAATGAGTGATTCAAAGAGGAAAAGCAAGAATGCTAGTCTCCATGATCATCAAGTATGCATGCAAATGAAAATGAAAGCTATTCTATATGATAATAATACATGATAGAAAACTAATCTATGAAAGGAAATGCTTATACAAGACTATTCTATGAAAGGAAATATGAGTCTAATCTAATATGCAAGTGCAATATTAATCTAAATGGATTGCCATGGGGCATGAGAGAAGAAGACAAGAAAAGAGAAGTTGCAATATTCAAGCTCAAGTGCTCAAGAATCTTCTCCAAAATTGCTCTCCAAATCTGCAACATAACAATACAAAAATCTTCTATATCCCTAAATGAGAAGGAGAGGGCTCCTTATAAAGAATCTTGGACGGTCAAGATTAAGAGGCAAAAAGAAATGAGCAATAGTGGAGATTAAATCTTGGTTGATCCATGTGCTCAAGATTCTTTAAGAGGCAAAAAGATGAAAAAGGCCCACCACTTAGAAGTATGTGCAATCAAAGAGGAGATAAAAAGGGATTTTTATTTATTATTTATTTATTTTATTTCCTTTTTCAACACAAAGAGATATTTTAAGTGGGGATTTTATTAAAAGAGGAATTTTATTTTAATAAGATGATTTTATTTAATTAAAAGGGAAGTTTTTCTTTTAATTAAATGAGGCTTAAGATAAAATGATCAAACCTAAGGAAATATTAAAATATTAAAATTAGTTACGATTTGATCAAGGAAATTAATTTGAATTGAAAATATTGCAAAGCATTGATTCAGGAAATTGATAAATTGATGAATGGGGGCCAAAAGTCTAGGCGTCCATTTAGGGTGCATACATTTGCCCCTCTTTGGGTAATGTGTGATCTTCATGGGAACCCATGTAGTCAAAGAATAAAGTTGAAATGTGAGATCGATTTGGGATCACAAAACAACCCAGATGTGTGATCGACGAATAGGAACACATTAGGACAAAGATAAGCTGATTGAAAAAGAGAAGACCGAAACCCCTGTAAATAGGTAATTGTCAATTCTCAAGCAAAGTTGCCCCAAGCGAAGCAATTGATAGGATTGATAAATCTAAATCAAGGATTGAAGTTTGATAGTAACTGCCCCCTCGTGATCAAAATCAAAATGAGATAGAGGAGAAACAGTAAATTGATAAATTTGATCAAATCAAACTAAAAATAAGGTTCTTGATGTAAGATGAAAGATATAAGGATCACAAAACCAAGGTAGATCATCATGAAAGGTTATGCTGCAAGGTTGAATTAGAAGAAAAGAAGTGGGGTGAAGGTGAATGGAAGATCAAAGTTTGGAAGAGGTGGAAAGAAATGGAGAGAAGAAAGAGAATTTGCCTCAAGAAATAGAATGCCTCAAAATCAATCAACTGTTTAAGATAGGAAATTTTGATTGAGATCATGAAAGAAGATAAGGAAATGAAGATCAAAACATGACCACAGTTGATTAAATGTCCAAAATAAAGATGAATGAAAACCCTCTCAAACTCATAATGCAGCCTAAAAATGCAAATTAACATGAAGTCTAACAATGCAAGCTACATGAAAATGCAAAGGTGTACTTGCAATAGAGAAACTGTAATGTAGGATTTTGTGTTCATCATTCATTAGAGAATGTTAAGGAACTTATTTTCATCATTGGGCCATTATTAACAGACATCAGAAAAACACACAATCATCACTAGTCACAAGGGCAACTATGAAGATATGAATGTGATTTATATCAGATTGGAATGTGGAAAGATTCTAACATAAGCATCAAAGACATAAAGGTCAAGATGACTTCGATGTTAGCTTACCCAATTTAATGTAGCAAAACCACTCTCGCATCAAGGCAAAGATGCCAGGATGACCACAAGAACGATTGTGCAAAAATAGTCAAGGATGATGCCTCAAACCTCCTAAGTGTTTCAAAGGAACAACAAGAGACACTCCAAAGTTTCAAAACCACACCCACAAGCAGAAAGCAAATAAAAACATGCCCCATGCCCCAAGTCCTCTAGCTCTGCATCCCGGAGAAACTTATTAGACAAGGACACTCAATGAAAATCAATAACAGTCAGCACACAAAGAAAAGATCATGACATAGCTCAAGCATTAACTATTGTGTTTAAAAATTTAAGTTTGTTAACTAATACTGATTACCGAGGATAAGGATTGAATGCTTGCAAGTAGGTACGATCACATGACAAAACTGGGTAAGACCAAATCGAGAAGTGTTGAAAAATACTCGATGGAAGGGGTTGTGTTGAAAAAAATAGTTGGGGTGGTGTTGAAAAACACCATTTGCGAGTTGTCCTAAAGACTAACGCATCTAAGAGACCAAAGCTAACACAGTTATGCCTCCTAGACAAAGACACAGACCAATTCCAAACCAAGGTAACAAGGACAAGGCATGATGGAGAAAGGCTAAGTGTCGAGGCCGAGTGCTAAGAAACAGGGGTGCAAAAGCCTCAAGTAGTGCTTGTTTCCAGGTTTTCACCACTTGGATTTTATTGCAAATTTTTCCTTTTTTTTTTCATGAGTTTTTATAATTTTTTTGTATTTTTGCTACCGAGGTGCCTGTTTCCAAGTTTTCACCAAGGCACTTTTTCTTTTTCTTTTTTTTTGAATTTTTTGGTTTTTTTTGTATTTTTGGATAATTTTTTTTTGAGATACATCAAAGTGCCTATTGCTAGGTTTTCACTAAGATGATCATTTTTTCAGGACATTTTCCAATTTTTTTAGAATTTTTGACAATATACCATTTTTTTGGATTTTTTAGGATCAATAAGTATGTACAAAGGATGCCCCCAGACAGAATGGGCATCATGGATAGAACTTATTTAGGTGCAAGAAATTGATAGGATCAAGGAGCTGCTCTCCCTCTTCAGTAGATAATAAATAAGCACCTGTCCCAAAAGTTGCTGTAATGATGTAAGGTCCAAGCCAATTAGGTTCAAATTTTCCCTTTTAGTCTCTATGCTGTTGATTCTTAGGATTTTCACGTAGGACAAGATCTCCCACTTGGAATGCTCTAGGGCGAACCTTTTTGTTGAAGGCTTTGGACATGCGCTTTTGATAAACCCTCATATGGTCAAATGATGCTTGATGTTTCTCATCTAGAAGTTCTAACTCTTGAAGTCTCATGGCGCGATAATCTTCATCTATAACTAGACCTTCGAGGGAAACTCTAAGTGAAGGAATCTCAACCTCTAAAGGTAACACTGCTTCAACACCATATGTAAGGGAAAAAGGAGTAGCCCCAGTAGGAGTACAAATACTCGTTCTATAAGCCCACAAAGCCAGATTTATTTGTAAATGCCAATCTCTACCATTCTTATGAACTATTCTATGTAGGATTTTAAGAATGGTTTTGTTTGATGCCTCTGCTTGACCATTTCCTTGCGGGAAGTAAATGGAGGACCAATGTTGTTTAATCTTGAATTTTTTGCAAATTTGCTTAAGGTCCTTATTTTTGAACTGACCTCTATTGTTAGTGATAATCTCAAAAGGCACTCCATATCGACAGATGATATGGTTTAGAATGAATAGAGATACTGTCTTGCCCAAGGCAATAGAAAGTGGGACAACTTCTACGCATTTAGTGAAGTAATTAGTAGCAATGATAATAAACTTGTGTCCACCTGATAAGTTGGGATGAATCTACCCAACAAGATCAAAGGCCCAACATTGAAATGGCCAATGTGATATAGAAGGAATGAGCTCCCTGCCCGGAGCATGTATCAAGTTACCATGTTTTTGACACTTTTTGCATGACGTTGCAAAAGCTACTGCATCAATCTACATCGTAGGCCAATAGTACCCCACCCTAAGCAACCTTCAGACCATGGCAAGACCATTGGAATGTCCCCCACAGATGCCCTCGTGAATGTCAACTAACGCTTGGTCGGATTCTTCCTTTTCTAAGCATCTAAGAAATTTTCCATCTAGACCCCTCCTATACAAATCACCAAAGATAAGGGTATGATGAGAGGCATTTTGGGTAAGGTTTCTACATTCAAATTGGTTAAAGGTTTCAAGGATAATACCATCATGAAGGTATGAGTAAATGGCACCATAACAGGATGACTCATGACCAACAAGGGTACAAATGACCTGGCTTTCTTGGAAGTCATAGATAGGGTGATGTAGCTCTTCCACCAGGAATTCATGTATGGATTCATGTTGCTCTAACTAAAGGAGTGAAGAAAGTGTAGCCATAGCATCAGTTGCTTTGTTTTCTGCTCTAGGGATTTGATGAAATGTGACAAATGTGAAGTATCATTTCAAGGAATCAACCATTTTCTTGTAAGGTACCAATTTCACATCTTTTTTTTAATATTGTTCATTGACTTGGTTGATTATCAACTGTGAATCTCCATAGATGTGTAACTCTATGATTCTCCATTCTATGGCCATCTTAAGTCCATTTGTTAAAGCTTCATACTCAGCAATGTTGTTTGTACATGGGAATAATAACTTGTAAGACTTAGGAATTGTATACCCATGAGGAGAAACAAACAAAACACTAGCTCCTGAACCATTTTGCATAAAAGATCCATCTAAGAACATCTTCCATGTTCTTTTAGTCATATACATGAGGTGCTCATCTGGGAAGTCAACTTGAATAGGTGCACTATCTTGAATTGGGAAATCAGCCAATTGATCTGCTATAGCTTGTCCTTTGATTGCTTTACGTTCAATGTACTCTATGTCAAACTCTGAAAGGATCATCATCCATTTAGTAAGTCTACCTATAAGGGCAACCTTGCCTAATAAATAATTTAGTGGATCTATTTTTTCTATGAGCTGTATTGTGTGCGCAAGCATGTAATGTTGCAACTTTTGGGAAGCATACACAACTGCAAGGCAAGCCTTCTCAATACTGGTGTAGTTAACCTCATATGAAACAAGAGTATGACTAATGTAGTATATTTCTCTTTCTTTTCCATGTTCATCAAGTTGAGCTAGTAATGCCTCCAAGGAAGATTATGTCACTGAAATGTATAGAATAAGTGGTTTCCCTGGGATAGGAGGCATTAAAGTAGGAGGATTTGCCAAGTATTTCTTGATTTGGTCCATGCTCTTTTGACAATCCTCATTCCAAACACATTTGACTCCTTTGTGTAAGTTCTTGTTGAAAGGTTGAGCTCTATCTGCCAATTGTAAAATGAACCTCCTTATGGATTGAAGACATCCTTGAAGACTCCTCATTTGACTAATGTTTCTAGGAGGTGGCATATCCATGATTGCTTGGAATTTTTTAGGGTCTACCTCTATTCCTTTTGCTGAAATGATGATTCCTAGAACTTTCCAGAGGTGACACCAAATGCACACTTTTTAGGATTTAACCTTAGTTGAAATTGTTCCATGCGATCTAGAATGACTTATAAATCATCTAAGTGTGAGTCTCTTTTTTAAGACTTGGCCAAGGTGTCATCCACATAATCTTCCATATTTTTATGCATCATGTCATGAAAAATAGTTGTCATAGCTCGTTGATAGGTGGCTCCTACATTTTTTAATCCAAAAGGCATAACGTTCCAACAATAGGTACCCCATGCACAAGTGAATGCAATCTTTTCTTGATCTTCAGGAGCTATCTTAATCTGATTGTATCCAGAAAAACCATCCATCAAAGAATAAATCTCATAACCCACAGTCATGTCCACTATCATATCCATGTTAGGAAGTGGAAAATCATCCTTTGGGCATGCTCTATTGACATCTCTAAAATCTGTGCAAATTTGAATAGACTTGTCATGTTTGGAAACTGGTACAATGTTTGATATCCATTCATCATAGTCAATAGTTCTTATGAATCCTGCACCAAGGAGTTTTTATAATTCTTCTTTCACTAGGAGAGCTATGCGAGGATGCATATTTTTCAATTTCTATTTGACTGGTTTTACACTCGGAGCTATGGACAAGTGATCCATGATAAGATTAGTGTCCAACCTTGGCATATCTGAATAAGTCCAAGAAAAATTGATCTTCTTTTTCTGTAAGAACTTAGTGTAAGCTTCTTTTTCTTGTGGTGACAAGGACTAAGCCAAGTGTACTATCTGTGGAGCCTCATCTATACCCAAATTGATTGCTTGTGTTGGCTCAACAAGAACTAAAGATTTGTCCTGAAAGTAGCTAGGGAGATGATCAAGTACCTCATCCTTAGGTGCCTTAGAGAGGTTTTCACCCTTGGATACGTCATTTATTTTTACTTTTTTGGTTCTGACACCACCACACAGTGGTTTTATCCATCATAACTCTTATTCTTTTTTTTCCTTTCTTTTTATTTTGTGAGTAAGGTACTTGATGTCTAGCTTTGTCATGCTAGTAGTCGGTTCACTGGTGGAAGAGACTACGAGTTCAATGGCATTCAAGTAATAGGTTATCTCATAATCATTTTGGAATGTTAATAGCTCAGGTTCTTGATAGCGTTGGGACCAATCAATGAGGTTAGGATGAGTGAGAGATAAGTCAATGACTGGCTCAAGGTTATGAATGTGAATGATATCATCTCTGGTGATCAAAGAATCGAAGTCCGTCAAGTATCCTTCTAAGCTACCCAAACCAGGATTCATCCTAACAAGGGAAGAATCATCCACTAAGGCAACATTTGGGTTTAAATCCTCTAATCCTACATGTGACTCATCAGCTACCTCAGGTTGAGAACTATAAGTGTGGATGACATCAACATCCAAGTCAACTGTGGAAGAATCCAAGAGAGAGTCCTATTCATACTCATGTGAGTCTGTTTCTAAATCCCAACTAGGATGTTTACACCATGAAGGTTTGGGATGTCTTGATGTGGAAGCTCTAATGTCATCAAGGGTAACATCTCTCTCCATCAAATGAATAATATTCTTATGTTGACATTCTCTGATGGGATCTTCTATATCTGATTCTTCTTGTTCCAAATTTTCACTATCACATGAGCAACTGGATCACCTGAATCTCCCCAAAGGAGATTGGTGGAAGGGACCCAATCTTCACACATATCTTGTTGATTTATCAGATTAGGCATGTATTCTAGTTCATCTTCACTATCTGAATCATCAAGGATAGGAGCAAAGTTTTTGTTATGATTCACAAATCCTAGGCCAATCGTCTTCTTAGACTTGCGTCTAAAATAGCATGATCAAGAGGTTCAGCTCTAGCATCCAACCTGTGACTAAGAGGGCCATGTCTAGGATAGCCCATTTGCTTGACAAAAGTATACCCTCTTCCATAAGCTTTAGGATAGGGAGAAAAGTTCTCATTATGCATTTATTTATCTTCTTTATAAACCCAGTCTTTAACAGCCACCTCTTCTTTCTCATCTTGATAGGCACTAAGGATTCTACAAATGTGCCAAATAAAGTCATAGCTAAAGAGGAAGGTCTCACTTCCTGTGAAGGCTTGCCATAAGACCTAGGTGAAACTGGAATCTTTGTGAGGGAGTCAAGTTGATACCCCCTACACCAAGGTATACCGACTTGAAATTGTCCTTGCATTCTGCTAAGATCGCATTAAAGTCTTTTGCTTCTCTATTGAAAGGAACATGAGTACTTATCGTAATTGAGTTAACAGATAATGTGCTATCCCTAGGTATACAAATTTTTACTCCATTGCAGGGGAAATTAACACAGTGATGGTAGGTAGATGGCACTGCTTGGATATCATGGATCCATGGTCTACCAAGTAAGATATTGTATGCCAAAGGACCAACATCAACAATTTGAACCAAAATATCCTTCTCAATAGGACCAATCCTAACAGGAAGGACAACCAACCCTTTGGAACTTCTTTCTACCTCATCATAGGCTTTGATAGTGATTTTCTTTCTAGTATCTATGACTTGTTTTGAATAACCCAATGTCTTTAAAAGACTCAATGAACAAATATTAAGCCCAACACCCCCATCTATCAACACATGTTTGACATGGGTTTTTTGGATCATGACTTCAATATGAAGGGAGAGATTGTGTGGGTGGCTCAAAGCTATATCATCATCCTCTGAAAAGGTAAGGTAATGAGGGCTAGCGATATGGTTAACCATGTTTTGGAATTGATCAACATCTAATTTGTTAGGAACATTCGCTGCATGTAAAGCATCCTCAAGGACTTTCTTGTGTCTCAGGGACAACACTAAGAGCTCAAAGATTGAAATATGAGTTGGGGTTCTTTGCAACTGATCGACAAGATTATAACTCATTTTAGGATTAACTGGTAGTTTTGAGGTGACATTTTTGGATGCCACTTTCTTTGGTTACTGGGTTGACTTGAACTGGGTCCTCTAATGACAATGGGACCTTGACTTTGTGTGACAACATTGAGAGCTTGGGATGACATTCTAGAGTTAGGACCCCTTAGCACCATGACTGGTTCTTCATCAAAGATACACGGATAGTCCATGTCTAGATCATAACCATAGGGATCTTTATTTTTCATCACGTTGACATTTTCCTCTACAACTTCAAGCATGTTGACAACATTCTTCGCAACTGTGTAAGTGTAATTGATCTCAACCTTTCCATCCTTAGGTTTAGAGGTTTCCCCCTTCTCATATTTGGGAAAAGGCTCCTTGAAAGCCTTATGATCAGCATTGGTGTTCAATCCATCTACCTTAAGTTTGTCACTCTCAATGAGATCTTGGATGATATGCTTAAGCTTTTAGCAATTTTCAATATTATGTCGAATACCATTGTGAAAATTGCAAAAGGCTTTCTCATCCACCAATGTGGCTTAACGTCAGGTATATAATGTTTTGCTGGATCTTAAGGATGTAGAAGGTTGTTGGAAATGAGTATTTTGAAGACATCCTCATATGAATCACCCAGTTTTGAAAACTGTCGTCTCTCTTTCTTGGGCTTATCTTGATATCTTGGCTTGTACTCTTGTTGGTTAGATGAGTTGAGCTTCATAGCTTGAATTGCACTAGACAAGTCAAGAACAACTTGATCTTTGGGTTGAGAAGAGTCCACAACTCCATCATTGACCACTTGTTTGTTCCTGTTCCAATGTGATTTTTTTCGTTTATCCTTATTAGAGTTGTTGTTATTTTGACCATTGTTGTTGTTTTTGTTGCTGGCCAAAATTCCTTGTTCTTTCAAAACATCCTCAATGCTACATGCAATTTTAACCATGGTGTCAAAGGAATCAAACACCATTTTTCTAACTTCATACCACATTTCAGGAACCAAGTTGCTAACAAGGATGTCAATCTTCTCATCTTCAATAATGGTCCTAGAGTAGAGAGAACATTGTCGTCTCCACGTTTGCAATAAAGTGACAAAGGATTCCCCTTGATGTTGCTTTAAGTTTCATAAGTCCAACATGGTGACAGATATTGAAAGATTGTATGCAAAGTGTTGGAAAAATCTATGGACTAGCTCTTTGAAATTCTTGACGGGGGGAGTTATGTTGGTGAACCATTCCATCACTTGACCCTTAAGACTCCTTGGGAACAATCTCATGAGGTACAAGTCATCTTGATGGAACTCAAAACTCATAATATAAAATTGATGCAAATGATCATGTGGATCTCCATTACCGTCATACTTATCATATAGAGGGATCTCAACCTTTCTAGGAAAATCTTTCATGCTCACACTCTTGTCAAAAGGATTAGGGAAAATTGACTCAAGAGAGAATGCACTCTTGGGTGCCAACATATTTTCCATCATACGCTTAAGTTTCTTGATCTCTTCTTCTTGGGATGGACCTTGCTTCTTGATATTCTTGTCCACATCAAAATTATAGGGGACCCTAGCACCTTTGTTGATCAAACTTTCTAGTAACTTATCTTTGTTCTGCTCCAAGTATCTCTCCACATACTGTTGGAAGAGTGGTTCTTGTTGTATCTTCATGAAGTCTTGGGAGTTGAGGTCAAGAATTGAGCTACTTCCCCCATATTGTGAACCATGGTGAGCATGTTGAGAAGGTTGTCTCAAGTTCCTAGGAGGTGTTTGTCTCCTATAATGCTCATGCTGTGAAGTCCTTCTTCCTCTAGGGCTAGGAGATCGTGAAGGTGATCTTGAATCCCTTCTACTTCATGGATTCTTAGGAGCAGTGGATGGAGGAGAGTTATTTCCACCACCAACACACATGTTGTTGTATTGATCATTGATTTGCTGAGCCAAGAGTCTATCTATCTCTTCTTATGCGACTCTCTTTTCTATTTCCAATAAGGCTTGTCTTTCTGACTCTAGGAGTCTAAACTTCTCTTCCTTTGTAGCCTGTTCATCTAGAAAGGCTTTCTTTTCATGCTCAATCCTCTTGAGTCTTTCACTTGTGTATCTTGAAGTTGTTTAGAGTGGTGAACTTGGTCTTGAATGTTTAAATAAGTCATTGGTATATGTTGCATTCACATGAGTATCATAAGGTTCATCGTCTTGACTGTCATGTTGTGATTTCTCTTCTTGAGAGACTTGTCTCTAATCTCTTTCAACCCTTTGATGTGCACCCATATATCTAGTAGAAATAAGAGATGAGACTGGTTGATTTTCATGAGATGAACTGCCAAACATAATGTTATCTCTATGTATTTCAAATATGTTGTCAAGACTTTTATCCATTTCTTCTCTCTCTCTCTCTCTCATTGAGTCATTGTGTAACTCATATCCATATCTAAATGAGAAGGTGCTAAGGGTGTGCTCAACTCACTAAGATTACTCTTGGGGTCAAACCAAACTTCTGAGGTATTCCTAGGAGTTTGATAAAAGATAGGCTCTTTTTCCTTACATTTTTGGTGAGTTTGAACTAAGGGTAATTGGTCAAAGGCTACTTGAGGTAATTTTCCCTGATTTACTTGATACCTTGTAATAACCAACATGAAATAAAAGGTACTAGGTGATAAGATGACCCTATGAAATATTGGTATCAAACTAGGATAGTGAAAGCATTCAATTGTCCAAAAGAGAGATGATAAGATGGAATTTTTGCAAGAGGCATAAACCAACACTGCCACAGAGGTGCCCAATAAATGGGTGAGTACCCTAACACATATGGATCAGGAGGATGATTTACCCAAGTTATATTTTATTGAATTTGATTTTGGATGGAAGAGAATTTGGACAAGAGATTACTAAAACTCTCCAAGCGAGTTATCAAAGAATCTAAAGGTTTACTTTCTCAACAAGGACGATTTCTAACCTATCGACTCCAAGAAAGGTCACTTGTGAAATCAAAGAATACTAATCCAAGAGCTCAAGACATAGGAACCCAAGGTGCAAATAGGCTTCCAAATATGAGGTAAGTGACCTACTATAATCCGGATCAACCAAGGAAAACTGAAAAGGACAGGAATCAGCTCACTGTTTGACAAACTGCAGGACTGGTCTGCGCGAGGAAATGCAATTCCATGCGAAGAAGTGATAGGGTCCACATGAGAATATGCTAGGCTCATGCGAAGAAACTATGGATTAGGCTAAAATGATTGGCAAAAATTTATGACAGGACTGTAGTGAAACACTGTGGGAGGATATGAAATCCTGGGCGAGAGAATGCAGGGTTCGTGCGAGAAAATGAAAGCTCGCATGAAAAAGTACACAGGACCAGGCGATGAAATAGGATCAGACTGCCTAAAACCAAGTTGTAAACTCAAGAACTTAGTTTTTGTTTGTTTTAAAAGATCAAATAAATATATCAACAGATTTTTATCTTTGATCAATCATGTAAAACAACAATCAAGGAGTTCAAGCAACAATGTCTTCAAACAATGAGCAAGGGACAAAGAAACCTTACACATGAACAAGAATAGTGACTTAATATGCTACTCCTTAAAGATTCTACTTGTGTATGTTCTCAAAATTTTTTTCCAATCACACACATAATCTTAGCAAGTAAAAATTTGGTTGCACTATGGTTCTTAGTAATGGTTTGACTCTGCAACTTTTGCATCTCAAGAGGGTGAACTCCAATCCAGGCACACTGGGGTTTTGAAACATTATGAGAATTTAATTAATCAGAGATGTTGAGGAGATCTAACAACCCAACAAGAAACTACACCCATGGATATTTCTTCCACAAAGACATTTGTATAGTGGTTGTTGCTACCATGATGAAAATGGCTATTACCACTTGAGGTTCCGTCCATGTTGTTGACCCAATAAAGAAAATGTCCACTACAATTAACCCTCTCTAACAAGGTGACTCACAAAAGGGACCACATGGGGACTTGGTTTAGATTCAAGGATATGAGTTTCTAGTACTACCCAAAAAGGGAGTAGAGCATAATCCTCTAGCCTCTTCACTTTACCCAAACATAGCAATCAAGTTAATTGACACGCTAAGATTGAAACCACCTCACCAAGGTTCATGCTGTTAATAAAAATGTCTATCGAGCTCTCTAAGTGGGACCAAGAGAGAACGTATCGATCAATGTTGAGGGCTAAACCAAGTAAGACCGTGAGATAGTAACAATATCCTCCCTACCTACAAGGGGTTCGATCATTAAGAAGAGCTTCGCAAGAAACCCACTCTCTCAAGAACACCACAAATAGTGTTCATAGGGCCTAATTACTATGTGAAACACATATGCAAGAAAGTGAATCTATGTTCTTTTTAGAGCCAAAAATTGAAGTGTGATCTATGAAAGCAATAAACACTCAAGCTAGACACATGAGAGATTCATTTTATTCCCAAAACTGAAATGTTATAGAGATTGTAGAAACTCACCTTAGGTCCAAAGATCTGCAATCCAATGCTATGTTGTCTCAGCAAATAGAATCAGGAAGACAATCACAACAAGCATTAAATGTCAGAAAATAGCAAGAAAAACTAGAAAATATGGAAATTTAGGTCTTTGCTGTCAAAAGTTTGCACAAGATAGTACATAGTGCCGCACGAGAAAGTACCAAACCCGCATGAGAAAGTACATAGGGCCACATGAGAAAATGCCTTTGTCATGCGCATAAATGCTAATGCCAGCAAATCTTCACATGATACAATGAGAAACTTCGTGCGAGGATCCATAACAGAGATGCATGGAAGTATAGACAGCGCACGAAAATCATCAGAAAATAAAATAAAATAATATGAGGCAAGAAATGCAACTTTCTGCCCCACAGCGGGTGCCAAAAATGTGTGCTAAAATGTTGTCATACTTCTATGAGTCATTATATCCGAGATTGCTCAAGAATGAGGTCTCAAATGATGACTCATAACTCTCTATTCATGGAGTGCAAGGGTTTTTAATGAAGGCCCTCAGATTAGACCTAGTTTGTGCCCATGCAAGTACACCATAAAATGAGAGATTCAAAGAGGAAAAGAAAGAATGCTAGTCTCCATGATCATCAAGTATGCATGCAAATGAAAATGAAATCTATTCTATATGATAACAATACATGATAGCAAACTAATCTATGAAAAGAAATGCTTATACAAGACTATTCTATGAAAGGAAATATGAGTCTAATCTAATATGCAAGTGCAATATTAATCTAAATGGATTGTCATGGGGCATGAGAGAAGAAGACAAGAAAAGAGAAGTTGCAATATTCAAGCTCAAGTGCTCAAAAATCTTCTCCAAAATTGCTCTCCAAACCTACAACATAACAATACAAAAATCTTCTATATCCCTAAATGAGAAGGAGAGGGCTCCTTATAAAGAATCTTGGATGATCAAGATTAAGAGGCAAAAAGAAATGAGCAATGGTGGAGATTAAATCTTGGTTGATCCATGTGCTCAAGATTCTTTAAGAGGCAAAAAGATGAAAAAGACCCACCACTTAGAAGTATGTGCAATCAAAGTGGAGAGAAAAAGGGATTTATTATTTATTATTTATTTATTTTATTTCCTTTTTCAACACAAAGGGATATTTTAAGTGGGGATTTTATTAAAAGAGGAATTTTATTTAATTAAAAGGGAAGTTTTTCTTTTAATTAAATGAGGCTTAAGATAAAATGATCAAACTTAGGAAATATTAAAATATTTAAATTAGTTATGATTTGATCAAAGAAATTGATTTGAATTGAAAATATTGCAGAGCATTGATTCAGAAAATTGATAAATTGATGAATGGGGGCCCAAAGTCTAGGCAACCATTTTAGGGTGCATACACCAACTACCCTTCCAATCTTCTTGAATGACAATGTGGTGTCCCAATACCTTAACGCTGTTGAACCCTCTTCTATCATGGAATATCAGGAAGAACTGATCAAGGGGAGCATCCAAACTTTTAATCCGAGAAAAATTGAAAAAAATAAAAAAAAACAAAAAAGGAAAAGAATCAAGTGTTGAAAACCACGTTGTGGAAACATTAGATCAAGAAGAAAGAAATAGAGAAATAAAAGATGTTTCCAAAGGTGAAAACCCAATTGAGGAACCTAAGGAAGGGAGTTTGGATACTCTACCAGAACACTATGAAGAAAGATCTCCAATCTTAATTGAGCCCATATAAAAGATAAATATTGGGTCAGAAACAGAGCCGAAGATCATCCACCTAGCGACATCCCTATCTAGCGAAGAAATAATAGAATTCATCAAGTTCTTTAAGGGAAAAAAAATTAACTTTGCATGGTCTTATGATGATATGTTGGGATTAGATCCAAATCTGATAATGCATCATCTAAATATCAAGGAAGGAGCCAAACCTGTTAAGCAAAAGTTAAGGAAGATGCATCCACATATAGCACTACTTATCAAAGTGGAATTAGAAAAATTATTGAAAGTGGGATTTATAAGGGCCATTGATTATGTACAATGGATCTCAAATATAGTGCCAGTATCAAAAGCAGATAAATCCATCAGAATCTGCATGGATTTTAGACTTAAACTTGGCATGTCCTAAAGATGACTTCCCACTTCCAAGTATAGATGCCATTGTGGACCTAACAGTAGGACACTCTATGTTTTTGCTCATGGATGGATTTAGTGGATATAACCAGATAAAGATAGACTAGAAGATCGAGATAAGACAACTTTTACATGTGCATGGGGTACTTTTTGCTGGAATGTCATGCCTTTTGGTTTGAAGAATGCTGAAGCGACCTATCAATGAGCGATGACCACAATATTTCATGATATGATGCATAAGTTCATGGAGGACTATGTGGATGACATATTAGCCAAATCTCGCTCAATAAAAGAGCACTTACCAATTTTGGCAAATTTTTTTGAAAGATTAGAGCAATTCAAAGTAAGGCTTAATCCAAAAAAATGTGCATTTGGAGTCCAATCCAACAAACTACTAGGCTACATTGTATCTGCAAAGGGAATAGAGGTGGATCCCACTAAAGTTAAGGCCATTATGGAAATGGAAGCACCTAAAAACATTAGCCAAATGGGATCTCTACAAGGAAGGATACAATCCATCAGGAGATTTATCTCCCAATTAGCTGAAAAATGTCATAATTTCACCCAACTTCTGCATAAAGATACAATTTTCAAATGGGATGAAAAGTGTGAAGAAGCCTTTAATCTATTGAAGAAATACCTCATGCACCCACCAATCTTGATGCCACCTATCAGAGGCAAGCCCTTAATCCTATATATTTCAACAATGAAGAATTCATTAGGGGCACTTTTAGCACAAGAAGATGAAACAAGAAAAGAAAAGGTAATTTACTACATAAGTAGGACTTTAGTCAAATACGAGCTGAACTATACATTCATGGAAAGGACATGCTTGGCTATGGTTTTTGCTTCACAAAAATTATGCCATTATATGCTACCCACAAGATAAGGCTCATTGCCAAAATTGATCCTTTGAAGTATCTACTTAGTAAAACAACATTAAATGGAAGGCTAGCAAAGTGGGTTATGGTGTTAAGTGAATTCGACATTGAATATGTTTATAGAAAATAAATCAAAGGACAAGTCATTGCTGACTAGTTAGTAGAAGCACCACTTCAAGATGATCATCCCATCCAAGTAGAATTCCCGGATTCAGAGATTGTGAATGTTGAGGCAAAAACATGGAAACTATATTTTGATGGTTCATACACTCAACATGGGTCAGGAGCACGCATACTTTTAATCACTCCTTAAGGATATAATATTCCTAAGTCCTATAAATTGTTATTTCCATGCACCAATAATATAGCAGAATATGAAGCCTTGGTCATTGGAATGAAGTTGGCACTAGAATGGAAAGTGACAAAACTAAAGGTTTATGGAGATTCACAATTAGTCATTAATCAAGTTAATGAAGAATATCAAACAAAGGATGACAAATTGGTACCCTATAAAAACATGGTGGAAAGTCTTAAGAAGTAATTCATTCTTATTACATTCAAGAAAGTGCCAAGAGAAAATAACAAAGCAACAGATGCAATGGCAACTTTGGCTTCACTTCTACAAATGTCTGATTAGAGTGCTAGATATGAATTCCTGGTAGAAGAAGCAGATCAACCCGCATTTGACCCTACCCACCCTTATACCACTTGCTTGCTAACTACACATGAATCACCTTGGTATGGACCTATTTACACTTAAAAGATAAAATTCTTCCCATAGACCAAACCAGGAATCAAAATAAAAGCTTCATTTGCCAAGCTTTTCGATATACTATAATTTTTGAAACATTGTATCGCAAGAGTTTAGATGGAATGCTCCTTAGATGTCTAGAAGAAGAGGAATCAAACGTAGCCTTACAATAAATCAATGAGGGAATTTGTGGATCACACTCGAATACATTAGCCCTAGCTAAGAAACTTCTTAGGATAGGATATTTGTTAGAATTTAATCTTTCCTTGGTATATAGATGTATTTAAAGGATAAAACAAGGTATCCTATTGTATTCATCCTCTAGTCCAAGTGGGAGGACATGTCATATTTGTAATTCCTTTATTAAGGAAAATAGATATTCCTCCTTATGAGGAATCCTACACTTGTCTCACACACTAGTGAAATGTGGCATACATAGAAATGAGAGTTACAATGTAACTCCTTCTTCACATCTCTATTAAAGAGATGGCTCTCATTCTCTACACATGAGATACTTCTTCTTCTTGAACACTTTGTATGAGCTAAGCTCTCACTCTATCTCTCTCTCTCTCTCTCTCTCTCTCTTAGGTATTTTTGCCACTTTCATTATATCACGAGGGTTTTTTTATGCTTTTCCCCCTTCAAAAATTGTCTCCTTTGTTGCTTTGCTCTTTTGTGAATGCTCCTAGTTTTGTGTTATTCATGGTAAATCTTCTTCTCCTAGCTCATCACTTTAAGCAATTTCTCATCTCTTTATATTTTGTTATTATTTTAACATGGTATCAGAGCAGGTTGGTTTAATCATGCTTTGAGTGTGTAGGAAAAGAAGCTACCATATCTTGGTGCACTCCAAATTTAGAGACGTTGTTTAGAGAGAATTGAATCTCATTTCCTTAGTTAAGATTCTCCATTTAATTCCCTTATCTTCAAGATTATTTTCAGTTTAAGTTCTTTATTCTCTTTGCTAATAGTTTATTATTATAAAAAAAATTTGGGTACTAATCTTGACAATGTACTAGTTTAAATGATATGACATATAAGACATTAATGCTTTCTAACTCGGCTTTGGAATTACTGAAAGATTGGTGTTTTTTTTTACGTCTAGTTTAAATTGGCAATATATTGTGATAAGCTTAAGCTAGTTCTAATTTAAGTTTATTCTAATATCCTTGTTTCTAATATCGGTTACATGCATGTAAAGATTTTTTTTTTTTTCAATTTTCTCTCCACGTTGTATCTCCCTTGCTTTTTATAGGATATTGTTTCAATAGCATTCAATTATTATTGTTGCCCCCATCGATTAATTTCATTGTGTTCTTTTCTTTAACGTTAATAAATTTGCAATAATATCGTCCTTCTACATTATCTTTTTTTCTTTATTGTGTCAGTTGTAACGCCAGGTTTCTATATGTTCTTTCTCTACATATAACATTGATGAAGGGTGCTCCGCTTAGTACCAAAAACACATAACAAAAATAGAGAAACAACAACAATAATATGCAAGAACATAAAATTGGCTTCTTATTATCTCCATAAATGTGGAATTACAAACTTTCAGAATTACAATATGCAAAGCCACATGGGCATTCCCTTACAATATTCTGTAGGACAAAGCCTCGAATCAATACCCAGATCTACTACCAAGAACTACCCTAGACAACACTACGGGCCTTCTTTATATAGGAAATTTCCACCGCCCGAGAAGGTTCTAGAAATTTAGCCCTTAGGGCCGACCAAACTTAGAATTATTTTATTTTACAATTTATTACATCAAATTCAGCTCAAAATAAGTTTTGAAACCCAAACAAAATTTTTGAAGAAAATTATTTTCTACCATTTCAGGTGACCCGACTTCCAGAGACCATAAGTCATCACCAGTTGACCCGATTGACTATTATAACCCCATTTTGGAAATGCCACGAAGCGCTCTATAGGCTTGACTCATGCAAAGCGCCCATCACCCAAATTTTCAACCTCATCTAGGGCCTCTAAAGCCTTCAAAACTGAGTTCAAAGTTTCTGTACCCTGCTGCCAATACCGAAAATCTTCAATATCTTCAAAACTGGACCTGATCTAGCCATGAAACTTTGCTGGTAGGCTGATATGACTGAGATGAACCTCCAAATGTAAAATTAGAACATTATAAGATTGTAAGACCAACTTACTAAAAATAGCAAGTTTCCATAAATAGCAGCTCTACACAAGATAGCCCTTATTGAATACAAAAATAGAAATATTTTTGGGTGATGCAAGATTGCTCTTACACCCAGGATGCTCCCGCATCAGACACCCGAGGTAATTTGAGAAGTGACCCTGTCACGACTCAGGTGTGCAGAGGAAAACCAAGACGGTTAACCTCCTCCTTTGTTAGCCATGATGAATCTTCTACAGGTTGTCCTTTCCATTTGACCAAAAACTTTTCATATGTCATGTTCCTTGTGCTTCTGCCAACATGACTATCCAGTATGTCTTCAATCTCCTTGATATCTAAACTAGTTGCTGGAATACTCCACTGTGCTGCTGCAACCTCATCTTCAACACCTCTTTCATGATACTCTGTCAAATCTGAAATGTTAAACACTGGTGAAATATTCAGCTCACTAGGCAATTCTACCTCATATACATTTCCTGAATCATGCTTCTTCAGTATCTTACATGGCCCAAACTTCTTCATTTTCAACTTGTTATATGTACCAACTGGAAATCGCTCCTTTCCGCAAATGAACCATGACTTCATCTCCAACCTGAAATTCCTTATGCCTCCTTTTCTCATCTGCCTTAGCCTTATACTATGCATTCATCTTGGTAATATGCTTCCTCACCTCCTCATGGATGTTCTTCAAGTGTTCTGCAAAATCTTCAACTTCAACACTACTTATTTCTCCTTTATCTATCTTTCTCAATTCAGATGCATTTCTTGGACTACTTCCATATACAATTTGGAATGGTGATTTACTAGTGCTCCGATTGATAGAATTATTGTATGCAAATTCTGCCTGTGGTAAAATCAAATCCCATCCCGTTGGCTTGTCTCGAACCAAACATCTCAGCAAATTTCCCAAACTTCTATTCACCACCTCTGTCTGTCCATCAGTCTATGGATGATGTGATGAACTGAACTTCAAATCTGTCTTCAACTTCTTCCACAATGTACGCCAGAAATATCCAACAAACTTAGTGTCTCTATCTGAAACTATGGTCTTTGGCAAACCATGTAGTCTCACCACTTCTCTGAAAAACAATTCTGCTACATGAATGACATCATTAGTCTTCTTGCAAGGAATGAAATGTGCCATCTTTAAAAATCTGTCAACTACTACAAAAATTGAATCATGTCCCCGCTGTGTCCTTGGTAAACCAAGAAAAAAGTCCATACCGATATCCTCCCAAGGCTTCTCTGGTACAGGTAATGGCTGATACAACCCTGTATTCTGCTTCACTCCTTTCGCCATCTGACATACTCTACAACTCTGCATAAACTTCTTCACATCTTGCTACAACTATGACCAATAATAATTTTTACTAACCAAAGCAAGGGTTTTATCACGACCAAAATGTCCAGCCAATCCTCCACTATGCTTCTCCTAAATGAGATTCTCCCTCATAGAACTTCGTGGAATGCACAATTGACTCCCTCTGAATAGCATATCATCTTGGATGATAAAATCCAGCCACTTCATCCTATCTAGAGTAACAGGTTCTTTACAAGCTTTCCAAGCTCCCCCAAAATTAGGATCCTCTGGATACAAATTCTTGAGTTCCTTGAACCCAACCACCTCAATCTGCATCTTTGTCAGTAATAGTTGCCTTCTGCTAAGAGCATCTGCAACCCTATTAGATTTTCCACTTCTGTGTTTCAAAACAAATGTATAACTCTGCAAAAACTCAACCCATTTCAAATGCCTTTGATTCAACTTTCCTTGACTATTCAAATATTGCAAATCTTGATGATCAGTATACAAAACAAACTCCTTAGGAAGCAGATAATGTCTCCACTTCTTTAATGCCTGAACTATAGCATAAAATTCTTGATCATAAACATAATACTTCTTCTTGACATCATTTAACTTCTCACTGAAATACGCAACAGGTTTACCTTCTTGGCTCATAACAGCTCCTATTGCAGTACCACTAGCATCACAATCTACTTGAAACACCTTATTAAAATCTGAGAGTGCTAAAACAAGTTGTTCTGTAACTTTTTGTTTTAAAAATTGAAAGCTCTTTTCTGCCCCATTAGTCCACTTAAACTCTTTTCTATCCCCTCTCATTGTTTCAGTCAAGGGTCCACAAATACTGCTAAATTTTTTGATAAATTTTCTATAAAAGCTAGCCAAACCATGAAAAGATCTTACCTCACTCCTTAGAGTAGGCCATTCAAGGATAGCCTGTATCTTCTTTGGGTCCATTTTTAGACCTTCTGCTGAAACTACAAATCTCAAATACACTAACTCTTTCTTCACAAAACTGCACTTTTTCAAGTTAATCAATAATTTCTCATCTCTCAGCTTCTCAAACACCATACGAATATACATCATATGCTCCTCCAATATCTTGCTAAAGATCAAAATATCATTTAAGTAAATAATGACAAACTTACCCAGAAATTCTTTCAAAACCTCATTCATGAGCCGCATGAACGTGCTCGGTGCATTGGTTAGCCCAAAAGGCATGACTAACCACTCATACAGTCCTTCCTTTGTCTTGAAGGTAGTCTTCCATTCATCTCCTTCTCTGATCCGAATCTGGTGATATCCACTCTTCAGATCTATCTTTGAGAAATACACAGCTCCACTCAAACAATCCATAATATCATCCATTCATGGCAATGGAAACCTATACTTGATTGTGATCTTGTTTATTGCTCTGGAATCTGTACACATCCTCCATTCTCCATTCTTCTTTGGTGCTAATACTGCTAGTACAGCACATGGACTCAGGCTCTCCCGAATCAATCCCTTTTGTAACAACTCATGTACTTGTCTGTTCAACTCTTCACTTTTTACTGTGTCATTTTGTGTGCTGCCTTGTTTGGCAAACTGGCTCCTGGAATCAAATCCATCTGATGACTGATCTTCCTTACCGGTGGTAATCCATCAGATACAATATCCTGAAACTCATTCAATAAATCTGCAACCTCTACAGGTACATCCTCTGCTTCTTCTTTACTAGCTTTTGGAATTAAAGAAAAACACACATGCTCATGCCTCATACCATCTAAGAATTTTCTTCCATCAACAAAAGTTATTCTTGCATTACCACATACCTTTTCTTCAGTCTCCTTCAATGGCTTTAGCTTATGTCACACTCCATCCTTTGTCAAGGAATAGGTATTCACATGACCATCATGTACAACACATCTGTCAAACTGCCATGGTCTACCCTACAATATATGACATGCATCCATAGATATTATATCACATAGTACCTCATGTTGGTACCCGCCGATCTTGAACTTTACTAGGCACTGTTCACTAACCATGACCTTGTGGTCATCTTGCACCCAGGCAATCCAATATAGATGTGGGTGTTTCTGTCTCTTAAGCTTCAACTTTGTCACCATCTCTTCGGACACCAAATTGTCAGTTCTTCCACTATCGATAATCACATCACAGCATTTACCCTCACACTTGCATCTAGTGCAAAATAGGCTCCTCCTTTGTTCAGGTTCATTCTCACCACTCAGCAGGACTTTTCTGTTAATTAGCATTTCTCCTCTTTCAGCATCTTCTGAATTTGATGATCTGGCATCTTCATCTACATGTGCAACTCTAGTTTGGCCTTCATTCCTCCTATCTATCCTTCCTTGGCATTGAGGACATTCAAATGCCCTATGACCTTCTTCTCCATAGTGAAAACATGTTCCACGGAAGCCTCCTCTTCATGAACCTTGTCCTCTTCCTCTTCCTCTCTGATCTCTATTATTCTGATCGTGGAAATGATTGAAATTGTTTCCTCTTTGATTCTGGCTACTACTGGCCTCATCCTTCTTTTTTGGATCTTCATTTCGGCCACCATATGACTGTCCACCAGATCTTCCACCACGACCTCTTCTATTTTGTCTGCTCTCAAATTTCTTGTTCAACTTTTCCTCTACTTTTAGGGCAAACTGGTATGCCTCCTCAATACTATTCATTTGAACCAGATTCAACTTCTCCTGAATGCTTGGCCTTAACCCATTAAGGTATCAGGCAACTTTCTCCTTATCAGCTTCTGCATGGCCTGTTCTGATGAGGAGTCGATAGAACTCCTTTGTATACTCCTGAACAGATCTTCCTGCTTGCTTCAAACTTTGCATTTTCTTTAGTAGGTCAAGCTCATAATCAATAGGAATGAACTGTCGCTTCAATTTATCCACCATCTGATCCCATCTTGTGATTTTATATTTCCCTCTTCTATTTCACTCCAATTGGATCTCTTGCCACCAGATCTTCGCATGACCTTTCAATCTAGCCTTCACAAATTTGACCCTATCAGGATCCTCAACATCTTCATACTCAAAATATTCCTCACATTTATTGATCCAGTCAATCAATTCCTCTGGGTTAAGATTTCTAGAAAATGTAGGAACCTCAATCTTAGGTCTTTTCCCAATCTTGGAAATCACCTGAAAAAGTCTTTCTTCCTCCTGGTTCACAATTTCGGCTTCGCCTTCTTGATATTCTTCTTTGGCTTCATCCTTGCTTTCGTCTCTAACATTAAGATTCATTCCTCTGCGAATCTCTTTTTGCAATGCTCGCACTTGTCTCTGCAGCTCTCTAACCTTGGGTGTCACAGCACCAGCTCTTCTGCCACGTTCTCTTCGTAGAGGCATTTTCGTGATGCGCACTGAAACCCTAACCACAGTCCTGGTGCAAATTGCCTCACAGTTGGTGATCTATTTACACACTCAGGAACTCCTGCTCTGATACCACTTGATGAAGGGTGCTCCCCTTAGTACCACAAACCCATAACATAAATAGAAAAACAACAACAATAATATGCAAGAACAAAAAATTGGCTTCTTATTATCTCCACAAATGTGAAATTACAAACTTTCAGAATTACAATATGCAAAGCCACATGGGCATTCCCTTACAATATTCTGTAGGACAAAGCCTCGAATCAATACCCAGATCTACTACCAAGAACTGCCCTAGACAACACTACGGGCCTTCTTTATATAGGCAATTTCCACCGCCCGAGAAGGTTCCAAAAATTTAGCCCTTAGGGCCGACCAAACTTAGAATTATTTTATTTTACAATTTATTACATCAAAGTTGGCTCAAAATGAGTTTTGAAACCCAAACATAAATTTTGAAGAAAATTATTTTCTACCATTTCAGGTGACCCGACTTTCGGAGACCATAAGTCATCACCAGTTGACCTGATTGACTATTATAACCCCATTTCAAAAATGCCACGAAGTGCTCTACAAGCTTGACCTATGCAAAGCACTCGTCACCCAAATTTTCAACCTCATCCAGGGCCTCTAAAGCCTTCAAAACTGAGTTCAAAGTTTCTGTACCCTGCTGCCAATACTGAAAATCTTCAATATCTTCAAAACTAGACCTGATCTAGCCATGAAACTTTGCTGGTAGGCTGATATGACTGAGATGAACCTCCACATGTAAAATTAGAACATTGCAAGATCGTAAGACCAACTTACTAAAAATAGAAAGTTTCCATAAATAGCAGCTCTGCACAAGATAGCCCTTATTGAATACAAAAATAGAAATATTTTTGGGTGATGCAAGATTTCTCTTACACCCAGGATGCTCCTGCATCAAATGTCTCCTTTGCCTTTTCTATTAAAATTATGCATGTAATATCCGTAGCAAATTTTTTCTCCATAAGTTTCACTAGAAGATAATTATTGTATTCGGCTTTATACATGTTTCCTTGCATTCTGTATAAGGATTAATTGTCTAAAGTTTGTTTTTTGTGGGCATCGATAGGTGCCCTTATTTTTTCTTGTGTTTTGGGCTTGCGTTCTCTATTTAGAGACTGTGTCTTGCAGCAGTCGCTTCAAAGGGAGCCTTTTTGGCTTCACTCTTTGACCATTTTTCTCCTCCAGCTTTTGCATCAGCGGATATTGCATTTGAGTTGGGATTGCCTTATCGGTGGTCTCTTTGGTTTTTTTGGGTCTTTCTTAGCCTTCTTTTCCCTTTTTTGCTTGACGCTTAAGTTGCTTTCAATCCTTTTGACTTGTGATTGATTGATCGGCCATTCTCAGCATTGAAAGAAATAAGATCGACTTTGTATTCTCTTTGACATAAATTCTACAGTGTGGAAGAGGGGGAAATATTATTGAAATATTAAATACTCTTATTGCAAATTGTTGCATATGTTTATCTATTACGCAATTCTCTTAAAACTCTTTTTGATATTTCACCATCCGCACCATTCTGACGTTATTGAGCCCTCTTCTTCTCTGAAAACCCCAGTTTGGAAGGCCATGAACTGTTAACACTAGATGGGATCCATTGATTCCTAATCCCTTTTTTATTTTTGACTTTACTATGTTTTCTTTTCCCTCTTAAGTGTATTAGGGTTTGGATGGTTGTCAATGTTGAGCTTGGTTTAGTATCGTTCACTATTTGGTTGAGTAGCATGGCAGAGAGTTTTTTAATACCAGTGTGGGAAATTATTTGAATGATTGTTTCATGCATAAATGCTTGAAGACAACTTACACAGTTATGTCCACTGCACTTACTCTTAGGTATACGCAGACTTGTGAGATCTTTTTTGTGTAGTTTTAAATATAAAGTTTGAAATTGTGGATATATCTGTTAAGTTTGAACTATGACATGCGAGTCATTTGTATTTCTATTACATGGTATTCTTATCTTACTCTTCAAGTTAGTTGTTTGTGTACATTCTTAATTTATGTGTATTCTTATCTTACACTCCAAGTTAGTTGTAAGTGGTTTTCATTATATTGAATTATTGGGCACCGGTTGACGATATTTCACTATATTATCACTTCTTTGAGCTATATGTAAATTCTTGGAAGATTGACACTGTAGAAAATCATTGACATTGTAGAAATATTTTCACCGCTTATCGTATCTCTTAATCCTTCAGGATTATATGACTGTAACCCGTGTGAGCTGATTAGGGTTTTCCCTTCTTTCGTGTATTGATGCGGCATTCGATGGGAGTTTCCCTCAATCTGTCTTCAGTGTTTTGCGCCAAAGCCTTCTCAAATCGACTTAATGCAGATTATATATTCTAGTCTCGGTTATAGGACATGTATATTATTTGTGGGTTTCATTTCTTTTAAGGATTTTAGTTAGATTCAATTCGATTTAGCTATCGTTTCATTGTAGGTTTGAACCTTTTTTATTAACCTTTTTAGTATATCAGTTTCCTAACGTTTCTTTGCAGGTTCAAATCTTATTTAGTATTTATGTTTTTTTTCTGCATGCAATAGTTTTTTCTAGAGTTTGTTTGCATTTCTCTGCAGAGTCTTTCTATAGTTTGTAATCAGGCTTCAATAGGTTTAGCTCTTTTTTCATTATATTAATCATTTTATTACAGGTTCATCACTGTTCATTTAAGTAAGTTTAATCTGATATATGTTCTTTAATACGTTTGTTTTGCAAGATTATGTTGCTAATAGGTTATTTAGTTTATTTCTCTCTTTGTCTCCTCTTTGCATGCTTAAGTGTATAACTTTCTCTTTGCATGCAAGAGATTCTTGTCGTTATCTATTAATCAATAACAGCTTAACTGAGATCTGTTTACTCTTAGTGTTCTTGGTTTCTATTTCACCTCTGGTTGTTGCCTTTTTCCTTGCATGCCTCCTTGGTGTAAGATTTTATAGCTTTATGTTGTTGCATGCAAGTGTATATAGTTTGATTTGAGTTTATTTTCTAGGTTCTGTTAAGTTTTTTCATTTATTTATCTCTAGTTTAGGTGTTCTTTACATTAAATCTTTGTATTTAACCATGACCACCTTGATGCCAGAAATAAAGTTAACTAGTGTAAATTATCATGCATGGAAAACACACATGACCTTCATCTTTAGATTCAGACATATTTTAGATATTGCAACTGATGCCAGTTCAAAACCAACAGCCTCTGCTCCTCAAGCTGACCAAACTGCTTAGCAAACTAAAAATGAGGAAGCACTTGGTTTAATCAGAATCTCCTTAAATCCTAAATTGTATGTCTTAATTTATACTTGTACAGAAGCCCATCAAGCTTGGGACATCCTGAAAAATACCTATGACAGTGCAGACGAGACTCAAAAAATCCAGCTTCAAGACCAACTTGAAGACCTCAGGTATATCAATTTCAACTCGGTTGATGATTTCTTGCTCAAGTTTGATTCAATTAAAGTTTTACTAATTGATTTACAAGTTACTCTCTCTGATTTAAGGATAATCCACATAATTATTCATAAATGTTTGCCTAGGCAGTTCCAACAGTTTATTACAAATATTTACTCTCAGTTAGCTATTCCTTCTTTAGCATCTCAATTAACTTATGTCATCTTTCAAAATATGTTGCGTTAAGAGGAAGCAAAATTGATTCAATTTGGTATAATTAAAACTCACGAACATGCATATGTCTCTCAAAATCACAATAACAATAGATCTTCTAACACTAATCAAAATAACCAAAATTATCAGAGATCAAACAATACTAATAATTCAAATAATAACTCAGGCCAACAATTTAATGATCGTTACAATTCTAGGCCTTCCAATAACTATCATAATCATAACCATTCAAATAGGCCACATTGCACCTATTGCGGTAAAGATGGTCACTCAATACATAACTGTTTTAAGAAACAAAAGGTTGATCAACCTAATTCTGAAAACTACTCAAATGGAAAATCTAATGGAAATCAATCTTGTTCTGCTTTTATTGTCTGTTTTAATGCTTCTAAACCACTTGAATGTGGTGCATCTCAACATGTTACATCTCATAAGGAAGTCTTTGATTCTTTGTGCCTTGATTCTATGAATATTCATGTTTCTTTAGCTGATAATTATTGCTGTCAAGTTGAAGGAACTGGTAATGTTTATGTTCCAAATGGTAAATTACATGATGTGCCTTCTGTTCCTGATTTGAAAGCTAACCATATTTCTGTTCCTCTTGTTTCTGCTCCTAACATTAAGGATAATACTAATACTCTTCAAAAGGATAATGATGAACATAAAGATAGTAATGATACTCCTAATGATTTTGTTCCTTCTAGTAGTAGTAGTGATGATGATGATTATGGTAATAATTTGTTTACTCCTCCTTGCTCCCATGCTGATGATATGTTTGACCAAGAAGAGGAAATTATATCTAACTTTCTTAATGTTACTTTGCAAGATATGTTTATTACTCAAGATGAAATTCATGATGATAGTACTAATCCTATGATTTTTGTGGAGGTTAATGATAATGATGCTTATATTAACTCTCCTATTGATGCTTCATATTATGATGAATACACTACAGATTTATCTTATGCAACTGAAGATTGCATTCCTAATTATTTTCCTCATAATTCGCAATATGATTTTTCTTTCCAAAGTGTTACTGATTCAGCACTAGGTGATCCCAATGATGGGCACTCTACTAGTGGTTTTTGCCTTATTGCAGACTCAAGTGTTGATTATGCTCCACCTATATTTTCTACTAGAAATTAATATACATAATGCATAAATACATCTCAAGAATTTCCACAGTCTCTTAAAGCTTTGGGCTCCCCTCAACATGCTATTCACTTTGCCAAAAGTCCTATGTACCATTCAAGATCCAAAGCACAAGTTGAAGACATGCAAGATGATCAAGCCAAAGACATCCTAGTGAAGACTCTTTCAAAAGAAAAATCTCAAAATCATTGTAAACATTTGGGTTTGATACCTATTGATGTAATTACCCCAAGTAAAGATTAAAGGGGAGTGTTAGAATTTAATCTTTCCTTGGTATATATATGTATTTAAAGGATAAACCAAGGTATCCTATTGTATTTGTCCCTTAGTCCAAGTGGGAGGACATGTCATATTTGTAATTCCTTTATTAAGGAAAATAGATATTCTTCCTTATGAGGAATCCTACACTTGTCTCACACACTAGTGAAATTTGGCATACATAGAAATGGGAGTTACAATGTAACTCCTTCCTCACATCTCTATTAAAGAGATGGCTCTCCTTCTCTACACATGAGATACTTCTTCTTCTTGAACACTTTGTATGAGCTAAGCTCTCTCTCTCTCTCATTCTTAGGCATTTTTGCCACTTTCATTATATCATGGGGTTTTTTTATGCTTTTCTCCCTTCAAAATATTGTCTCCTTTGTTGCTTTTCTCTTTGGTGAATGCTCCTAGTTTTGTGTTATTCATGGTAAATCTTCTTCTCCTAGCTCATCACTTTAAGCAATTTCCCGTCTCTCTATATTTTGTTATTATTTTAACAATATTTTTGGCCTATGATGGAGAAAGATGCTTGTACCTTTGCCAAAACTTGTAGAAAGTGTCAATTCCATGGAAACTTGATACATGTGCCTGCACAAGAGCTTCATTTGATGAAAATACCTTGGTCGTTCTATCAATGGGGTCTAGATTTAATAGGCATGATTTATCCACCATCCTCGAATGGTCATAAATTCATCATCACGACAACATAATATTTTACTAAGTGGGTGGAAATTGTACCCTTATCAACTGTAACAAAAAAGTAGATATCTTTGTTTATCCTAAATCACATCATTTGTAGATATGGCATACATCATGCTATCATAACGAATAATGAAAAGCATTTCAAAAACAAAGACTTAAAGGAATTATGCACAAAGTTTCACATGATTCATCATTCTTCATCCATCTTTTACCCTCAAGGTAATGGACAAGTCAAGGCAAAAAATAAAAACATCTTGAAGATATTGAAGAGAACGGTGGACAATTCAGGTAGAGATTGGCACATCAAAATAAACCCAACCTTATGGGCTTATAGAACAAGCATAAGGACGCCAACATGAGCTACACCTTTTTCCTTAGTTTTTGGAATAGAAGCAATTTTTCCTTTGGAGGTAGAACTTCCATCCTTAAGGGTATCTCTTCATGGTTTGATAAGTGAGGAAGACTATAGAGTTGCTAGGCTACAAGAACTAGAACTCCTAGATGAGAAATAAAAGCAAGCATTTGATCATTTGAAGGTATACCAAAATAGAATGTCAAGGACTTATAATAAGCACATCAAGTCAAAAACATTTCAAATAGGTGACCTAGTTTTGTGAGAGAATCCGAAAAATCAAGCAGAAAGAGAAAAGAAAGGAAAATGTGAGGTAAACTAGTTAGGACCTTTTATCATTACTTCTTCTTTTGGGACCGGCACATACAAATTAGCAGATTGTGATGGAGAAGAGTTGCAAGAACCTATTAATAGCATACATCTAAAGAGGTTCTATACATGAGGTAGATGAAAGAGTATAAAGAGTATCAAATAAAAAGCATCATATTTATTGTACAGTCAAAAGAGATCTTGAAAATACTAAAAACATTTGAAAAGTAGAAAATAACAAACAAATTGAAAAGCATAAAAGATAAAAAATAGTGGAAAATTGAGCATGGAGAAATACCAAAAAAATTCATATATGATCCTCAAAAAGATGTTGTCTTGGTGAAAACCTAGCAAATAGGCGCCTTGGTAGCAAAAAAAAGAGAAAAAGCTTTAAAAATAGAAAAAAGAGCAAGATCTATTCAATCGGTGAAAACTTGGTAAATAGGCACCATTGAAAGTCCAAGTCAGTCACATGCCTAGAAGGTCACCTTGTAAATATTGCATTCACCAACATTTGTATATATTGCATAATAAAACCCTACAGTTGCATTTGCAAGTACCTCAAGATTTTGATCACATAATTTGCAAATTGTCCTTAGTCCCACAAATAAAATTATCTCAAACTGGGGGAAATCTACTCAAAAGGAGAAAGGGTTCATCAAAAGCAAGCTTTATTCAATCACAGAATCAATTCATCAAATTTGAAAGAGGAACACTTAATCATAACTACATTCTAATCCAATTTGAGCCAAATGCAAAATTTGATCCAAGATATTACATGACCTTATCTTTATCAAGATTAAAGTATGAAATGGATGGAACTACACTTGAAATATGGATTTGAAAAACATTGCAAGAAATTTTTCTGTGTTGACTTAATTGATAAAATCATGTCTTTCTAGCAAATCGATGAAAGTTTTAGACTAGACAAGCTATGATGAAAGGATGATATTTTTGTTGATTTATGAATGACTGTCTTAAAATCAAAATTTTAAATCATGTATTATTTGTCTAAAGATGTGATCATCAAAGAATCATCGAGGACTGGTACATAGGATGAAACTGAGATTTATGCTTGTTTACGTAAAAGGATACCTTGGCTATTTTGATCTTCAATATCATAATACCAAAATCCACTTGCAACATAGAATCCAACAAAATTGGTATTCACACTCTCATTATTGGCTTCAATTAGTGATAGTTGTACTGAAGAGAGAAGAGAAAGCAAAGAAAGAGGTGCAAAAAGTATTCATATCATCATAGTTGAACTAGTGATGGTTGTACTAAAACAGGATCCCAAAAATGCTCAATGATGATTATAAGCTCCAAATTTTGAATAATGACAGTTAGTTGCATACATCTTAGATTAAGTGCATTGTATATTAATTTGCATTTCTTATTTTAATTTGCAAGAGGAAAAGAAAAAGGGGGTGTACTCAAATAAAAAATCAAAGAATTATTAAAAACAACTATATCAGATTGAGTGTGTTGGAAATCAAAAATAAATAAAAAACAAAGTGTATTTCATTAGTTCACTTGCATTGATTAAGGTCATTTTTAAGTTGCATTAAGTCATCTTCATTAAACATTGCATTCATTTAAATGTGTCCAACATTTGAATCATTAAGTTCATTGCATTAGATTGCATATATCATTAAAATATATCATCATTTCATTAAGTTCATTATTATCATTAGATTGCATTAAGTTCATTAAAAGGCATTATCATTAGATTAGATTCATCTCATTTAAGGTGCATTCTTAAATATCAATTCATTAAGTGCATTGCATTAATTAGTAATCATTCTTTGCATACATTAGGATCATTCAACATTATATGCATATCATCCATGATAGTATCATTCAATCACCATATTGCATATATCATTAATCATTAAAAGATCATTACATCATTACATAGATCCATCACATTTACATATCAAAAGAAAGACATCCATTAGATTAATTATTCATTATCCATCTAACATCCTACATGTATTCATTGCATACGCATAATATCATTAATCATTAAATTAACATTGCATTCATCTATTCTATGTCATACATAAGACAATCATTTAGAGCATCATTAGAACATATGCATATATTTGGAAAATTGCATTTTGAAAAGCATAAAACAAAGCATATAAGAGATAGAGTCATATAGATCTGCATATCATGCAAAATACCTAAAAAAGAGATCCAACACATAATGACATCATATATAGTGAAATCTATCAAAGAGAGTATCAGAGTCCATGGTACCATCATCATGCAATCAACAAGATATCAAAGTCTAAATGAGTGATCATAAAAGCAGTATTCAAATATCAATGTCCATCAAACTATCAAAGTATCAACATAAGCAACATCAATCGATCATAAAAGATACAACATGAGTCCAAGGTCTCGATAACAACAAAGATAAAGATCATGTATATCAGCTCATATAAATCGTAGATATCTCAAAAAACTAAAGCACTAGCACCATCGGTACCATTAGGACCATCAGGACCAGGAGCACTATTTGGAGGCTGACTAGAACAAGCATGTAAACCATGCTGACTCATAGTAGCCATGAAAGTCTGCTTCATCAAGCTCAACTAAGAAACCTACTGCTACACTGTTGAAATTTGAGTTTGCAGGGATGCAACATCTGATGCTGAGGCTGGGCAGGAGTTTGTGCTGCAGAAGTCTATGAAGGAGGAACAAAAGAAGAAGGATGTAAGGATGAAGAGGGCATAGAAGTTGAAATAGAAGCAGAAGTAGAAGAAGCTTCCTGAACCTATGGAAAAACTAGAGGAATAACCTGTTGAGTAGGAGGACCCTGTGCCTGATCAAGTAACACCTGTGAAATATCTGCATCAACATCCCTCTGGCACCCGACTCTAGGTCTATTTGCCAGATCCCTGGAAACATAATGTAATACTCTGTCAACCTGATGACCCCTCACCTAATCATTACCCCTAGGAGGAATAGGAGTAGCAACAATCACTGGCATATAGACTCTACCTTCTCTAGCCCCTCGACGACCCCATCATCCACGCCGTGCCCTAATCCTACCAACACCACCACCATCTCTACCATCATACCTATAATCACCACTAGCATCATCTCATGCACCACCATCATCTCCATCTGATAACTTCTCAATGGTAGGAACTCTCTCCACAAGATCGGTAAATCTAGGGAAAGGATAGCGCAGAAGCCAAGCACCATAATCATCAGTAATACCCACATCCATCACATGTGATCTAGGATACCAAGGACGATACCCAATCTCTCATATCTCTCACACAGTTGTCCTATAATATACACATGGGCCCCATAATGATCTCTTAGCTTGTACACAAGCATACATGGCTACTCCCTGTGGCATATCCTGAGTATGTCCATACTGACAAAAAAATCATTGAAAATAGAATCTCTCAATGGTATAAGTGGAACGCCTAATCATCCATCAAGGGAAGAACATGCAAGGAAGCTCACCATCATCCTCTGGCCAAGCCTCGCAACCAAGATATGGCCTCCATAAAATAGTGTCTATTTCATCAAGGACCCGTCACTAGTAATCCAGTTTACCCATATGGGTCTGGATGATAATACCACCATACATCCAAGCAAATGGCCAACCTGGCTGACAATCTTGCGCAGTAATAGGATGTGTCACTGGGATATGCTCCCAAGTCCACATATGAAGAAGGATTGCACCTGCAGTAAGTGTAGTAGAATGTCTATAGACTAGTGTATGCAACTCATGATATAACTAGGCCAGCACACAAGAACCCCAATCAAAGTGACGAGGATGTGCCATCAAATCCTCAAGAATGGGACCCCAATTGATAGCAAACCTGTGCCCACGTCTGTCAAGAAGAAGGAAACATCCAATCAAAGTACCCAGAATAGTAGGCAATACAGGAAAGGAAACAAACTGAACCCACTGAATGTGTGCATCACCAATAGTGCGATTACCAAAACTCACCGACATGTTGCTCCATCATACAAAGAGTTGTAATAAACTAGCTCACCATGAGTAGGCAAGCAGAGGATCCAATAAACATCCTCGGGAGTAATAGTCATATCCCCTAATGGAAAATGGAAGGTATTATGGTCTGAGTGCCAACACTCAGCCATAGTAGTGATAAGACCCTGATTCACTTGGAATTGAGGAAGATGGAGAAGGAAAGATAGGCCATAAGAACTGATACGGTGATGATCCGTCGCACTGAGATCATCAATCATGCTCCATGATAGAGGATAACAACCATGAAAATGCAAGGACCCAAGGATCTCCTATAAAAACAAGTTCAAACACATCAGAATTGAAATCAATTATTATTCGGATCATTCAAAGTCAATCAAAAAATTTCAAAATATCAAACCACAATCAATTTTTATGTTTCTACTCAGATAGAATGGAAAATTTATCATCACCCACCATCAGAATCTAGATTGACAAGAAATATTCAAATGATAACTAACTCATACTGACATATTACAACTTGCTAAAGACATCAAGTTTGGGAACTTAACCTATCAATTGATCGATAACATCGGAAGAAACACAAAGTGGACTTAATCAAATAGAAATTATTTTTGTTGAGTGAAAGCACTATTTTAGGTTTCAAAAGCGCACAAATGCAAAAGCGTTGTTTTAATATGTAAAAGCATTATTTAATGGCTTAAAAGTGAAAAAATAGGCAAAAGTGCCCAAATAATTCAAAAGCGCTATTAAAAATATTGCAAGCACTGTTTAAAAAGGTAAAAGTGAAACACAAGAGCAAAAGAACTCTTTAACAAGGTAAAAGCGGTTTAGGGCCAAAACCTAGCGAGCAAAAGTGCATAATCAGAATGTGGAAGTGCACCTTAAAATTGTGAAAGCGCAACTTGGAGGGTGAAAGCACTGTTTAAATATGCAAAAGCGCTATTTGATTTGAAAAATAGAAAAAAAGAGGGTATTTGTAAGAAAAATTCAAATTTTTTGAAATTAAATACATGAATTGACAAAACAATGAAGTTTAGGCACTCATCGGAGGTCCAGAGCTAGGTAGATGCTGATATCGATGACATTGCTCAAATCTATGCTCGCAGATGGGGACAGACATTATGAAAGGAAGAAGTCAAAGAGGAAAAAGTGAAAAGTGAAAGTGACAATGAATAGTGAAAAAGGAATTTGGACCCCTTTATGTAGCCTTTTGACCTAAAAAAGGGTATATATGACCTAAAAAGGAATCTTTCATCAAAATTGACCCAGGAACTTAAATTTTACATCAAATCAGCCAAAACAAGGGCATTTGTAATCAAACAGACGTAAAATCAATATCGAAAATAAAAATAAAATTCATTGAAAATTGAACTAAATCAACGTGATTTAACCAAGAACATCAAAATATTCAATCATCGATCAAATTTTATTTCATTTCCGAGGGGGCATCCATCGGATAATAATCAACATCAGTAGCATCATCATCGACAATCGAGAGACCGATCATCAAATCAAAGAGAGCTTTTATCAAAAAAAATTTCATAAATCAAATTGACCATCAAAAATTATCAAATCAGAATTTTAAATCAGAATCTTACATCATATCGAGGATCCACCATCAGAAACAATCATCAGAATGACCATCAGAGTATCACATCAATTGAAGGAACATCATCAGAACTGCATCAATCTCATATCAGATATCAAGGATCGACTATCGAAAGATATCAAACAAACATCAAAGATCGACCATCGACAGAACCAGGACCTATCATCAGCGAGATCAGAATATTCTTTGAATTGACATGCTTTGTACGTCAACTCAAAGAGGGGTATTTGTAATCACCTGAAAATGGACAAAGATAATTAAGTACTAAATTAAAGCTAAATCAAGGCAAATCAAAGCAAATCAAGGACAAGATCAAAGCAATTGAATCAAATCAAACATTTAGCCAATCCAAATTAAAATCAAGTCTTAATTCAAGATAAATCAAAATCAAGAGCATTTTAATCAAGTTAAATCAAACCAAAGTGAAATTAATTATATTAATTGTATAGTTTTGAATTAAATCAAAATCAACCCATTCAAGGGGTACATGGCTAAATAAATGAATTTAAATCAATTAATAAATCTTAATTTCTCTCAAACAACCCAAAAGGGGAGGAAATTCAATCAACCAGTAGGATTTGAGAAAATGCATTCACATGGATCAAGCCAAATTCAATCTCAATCACTCAAAGTGAAAGAGAATCTTGTCCATTGATCTTGTCTACTTGTCCCATGCTTTGAGGACACAAACTTTGCATTGTCTTCAAAGGGTGGAACCAAAAACTCAACTTAAGCTTAATCATGATCAACTACACCACACCCCCTACCATTGCATAAATCTATAAAAGGAAGACCAAAATCAATCATAATCAATAACCACAAATCTGAGAATTGCACAGAACCTCTTGCGTTTTATAGCTAGAAAGACATTTTAAGAGCTTAATTAGCATTCAATTTGAATATAACTGTTAGCTTTAGCTTAATCTTTATCATTTCTCATTCTAGGATTGTCATTAATGGTACCTTGTTGAGAGCTTCTATTAACACTCTTAGATAGAGAGCCATAGGATGCTCAATTGATCTTTCATTTGCTAAATAGTTGCTATATTGTGGTTTATTTAGTTTCTATTTCATTTATTGCTCAATACTAATTCTATGAAGGTACATTTCCTTGTACACATAGATTTTTATTATTAAGGTTGTTTATAATGTTCATTGAATCCCCCTCAACCCAAACTTTATTACACCCATATTCTTTAGCAAGAATGATACCCTAGTAAGCAGAAATTACTTCCGCCACATGGTTTGATTTCCAATAGGAATATCTATGATAGCTTTACATATCCCATACTCATATCTTAATACCACCCCACATCCAATAATTCCTGAGTTTCCTTTCGAGGCCCCATCAAAATTTATTTTCATCCATCCATTAGGTGGGCAATCCCATTTAGCTTCATTCCTCAAATTGATCTAATTACTAATATTCCTTCTCCCTTTAATTTTCCAATTCTAAAAAACTCTTAGATCCCATTGATCCTTAACAATGTCAATATTTCCTATACTAATAAGATTCTCCATTATAGATCTTTTCACTTTCTCAAAAACCACCTGAGAGGAAGAAGATTTGTTTCTATACAATTTGTTATTTCTCTCCTTCCAAAGACTCCAAAATATATGAGGTAAGGTAATATTCTGCAAAGTTTTCACAGAATAATTCTTAGAAGGACAAACCCAAGATAAGAAGACATTTTGAATATCTAAAGGAAAAATCCAATCAAATTTTTTTTTAAAAAAAAATTAAATGAAAAAAAATTGATTTGGAGGTGGGGGCCACCACCTTCCCCCACCTCCCCTCGGTTGTCGTGCGTTGCAGTGCGGCAGGCACTGGGCTTGCCGATGGTACCTAAGGGTATCGTGCGACAGGCAGAGTCTTGTCGGCCTGCCGGCGGTACCTTATGTACCGTGCGGCAGGGCCCCCAATGCACTTTTTTAACTTTATTATTATTATTATTATTATTATATATATGTTATGTTTTGTAAGATAATTAATTTTATTATTAAGTTTAGTTTGTTTAAATTTGTAATTTATAAATTTAGTTTTTTTAAACATGTAAGTTTATTAAATTAGTTTATTAATTTGATTTAATTCAAATTCATTAATTATTTTAGTGAGTTTAAGTGTATTTATTAAAATAGTTTTATTTATTAAATTAGTTTAAACTTATAATGGATAAATATATTTTATTTATATATGTGTGTTTAGGTGTTTTAGCATTTGAATATATATATGTAAATGTCTTATTACTCGATCATTTCGAATGAATTATTTTAGCTTTATTTGTACTTCTCTAATGTAGTTTATATATTTCTGGTAATGAAATAGATACATTGAGAAAATATTTGAATAGGTACATAAATAGGTATATTTTGATGGTTTAAATAATGGATAAATATTGTGTGACTATTGTAATCAGGTAATTGTTTTATCAAATAAAACTCTATTGTAGAGACTTAGAGAATTGTATTTTGAATTTGGCAAATTGATTATTAATGGTTATGGCAATCTGTTTCTCTTAGGATATAGAAAATTTTTGTGCATGTATCATGATTGTAAAACATATGTTAAACTAAATGCTTAAGTTGTGTAAATTAGAATTATCATTAGTTTTGTTTTGCGATAGGATAGACATTTTTTCCTTATACGCTGTTCCTGATTGATCAATTATTGGGGATTGATGTGCATGTACTGAAATTGGGTGTTTTTACTACATTTGAGTCCATAGAATGTATATAAGGAATATTCTTTATTTACGGCTTTGTTTAAATGTTTATGTTAAGATTTTCTTAGTGGATTTATGCGACACTGCATAAGGATTCAATTATGTTCAATATGGAATTTAAATGCGTATGGTTCAATTTCAGTTCTTTATGATGTGAGTGTTGTCTTCTTCATTCTTGGAGTGTCTTCTTGTGCTTACTGATTTCAGGATAATAGAAGACCCAGGGGGAAGATAGAGGCCGGGGTATGTGTCAGGTGTTCATGTTTTCAGTGTATTGTTTTGATATGTGTATGAGATCCGATTATACCCTGATTGACCATATAGGCTCATGATGTTTTGTATTCTATTTTTGGTGCCTTTGTAATCATTTCTAGTTCTTGTGTGTGAAACTGGATATGAGATTACCTGGTTGTATACCTAATTTGATCTATGTGAGATCTTTGAGTCTAGGGTAGTTTACCTAGATATGTAGTAGGAGGTGGCTTGCAATAAGTGTCGAGGCCCACAAGTGGTTGTCAGGATCACTTATTGTTAAGTATCTTAATCAAGTGATAACTAAATATAACATTGAGAGATTTTAAAATGAACCTAACAAGATATGGTTTCCTCACCTTGGCTTAGTGCTAGTACAAACTAAGGTGGGAATGGAGAAGGTGACTAGCTCCCTTTCAAGGGATGAGTTGGCATAGTTGATGACTTCGTCTGTATGAGAGGTCATTGATGCCATGTATGGTCACTTGGTTGCCGAGATCCATCAAGATTACATGGACAAAACTCAAGGGTTAGACGTACATGATGAAACCTTCCTATGCATAGTCTAGTTATCCTACATGTGTCGGTTGCCTCTGGATTAGTGAGTCTTTCATGGCATTATTACTTTTCACCTTGAGTTAGAGAGCTTTTAGGATCCTTTCCTTAGCTTGATCTATTTGATGTTTTTTATCCAAGTGGGATATGTTGTTATCTCCTCAGCACGGTGGGAGTGGACCATTTAGGTTCACGAGGTCGAGTGGTAGTGATTCTTTTACCATTTGAGATTCTGACGTTCGTGTACCAGTGCTGGAAGATCCCTATTGCTATTGTTCCTTCTTGATCTTCATTTTTGGAGATGTGCTCTTCTTCTTTTGGATCTTCTTCCTTGTGATCTTGTATCTTTGTATCAGTTTTTTAGAGATGTCTTGTATTCTTCATTTCTATTTTTATAATACATACCCTGTGACATGTGCAGTGGATGTAGATCTATGGATACCTTATGGTACCAGTTGTATTTATGTCATCTTCTATGTGATGTTGTTTTATACTTCATTTATTTATATGAGTTTTGTAATTGTACCTAATCTAAATTAATTAATTATGTTAAAGTAATATTCATCGAGGAACCCTCGAGAGTTGTAACCTATGTGGGTTGTTTATATTAGTGTGAGTTTTGGTATTTGCTTCCACATTGTTGTTTATCTTGTATGTTAACTGTTACTTAAAAATACAACATACAATACAATAAGCATAAGTAGGAAAAGGTTGCATTTGTTTGTCTAATTAACACTACCTTGCAGGTTTTGTTAGTTTACATGTCCTCATTGCATTCATTCTAGATGTCATTATTGTACTCTAAGTATTGATTATCATTCCAAAAATTCTAAAATTCATAAGTAATCATTACATTGTGCTTTCAAACTGAATGTGATATACAAATGTCCTTTCTTGTTTCATGTTTCATCAATAAATAGAGTACATTATAGAATTAAAAGAAAGACTGAAGTATGGAATAGGGATCCCATGCATTGCCTTTTGTATTGGTTTGTGTTAGTTGGTTGTCTGCTAGGTCTCTGCATTTAGGTCTTCATGAGTCTGAGTCTCCATCTACATCTAGGTCTTTAGGGTTTCATATCTGCATGAGAAAGAAAAATATGGTTAGATCCTGTTGGATCTAAGCAATACATGAGAAATGAATAACATACTGTAGCAATCAAGTTTTCAATATTGCATATCAATCTGGAAAATTAAATGAAATAAGGAAATGTACACTCACACTCACTGCAAGGTAGTGTTAAAGGGACTTTTTTCAGACATGAAACCTTTTACTACTAATGATCATTGTGGTGTATATTGTCCTTTTATTAACCAGAGGTCTGAATTAAAGGGACTTAGTATGTTTCAAACTGAGAAACCTTTTTCAGATAATGTATTTCATAATGATGTTATTTTAGAGCTTAACAGATTATCTTGAAAATAATAGCTAACTGGTTTTCACATTCAGTCATTGTCAAAGATGTAGATCAAGCTGGTTTCCATGATAAGAGTGCTACAGGAAATGCCAATGATTGCCAATTTTTCAGTTCAAGATACAAATGGTGCTGCATAAATACTGGTACAAATATGTCCTTACTGTTCCAAGGTACATTTTCAAATCATAAACATATTTGTTGCTGACTACAAAAGAGTGCTTCAAGATTAAGCCATAAAATCATAAAATGTCTATAGTTTGTTTTTTTAAGTGTCACGAACCCGTGTTTGAACCTCACTAGTTAACATTCTGATGTTTTTGAATGTCACAAGCCCATGCTCGAACTTCATTAACAGTGAACAAACATTTTCATCTTGTTGTACTTATCATATTAAGTGCAGATTCAACATCAATGAGAATTGTATACAATGGACAAATTTATAGGATGCGAGCTGAACAAAAAGTGGAAAATATGTATAAACTAGAACAGAGTATGTGCAGCCAATAGTGGAATATTATAAAGGAGAAATCTACTTATCTGTTGTGGAAATAATTATAGTTATGTGTTGAGCATCTCTCAGTCATAATCACCTTCTAAGGTTTGCGAAGGTTATGAGTGGAAAATGTGATAGTTTTGTTTATAACTGATTATATCTTTAACATTTTTCACTCATAACCATGCAACTTTAGTAAGTCATTAGAGGTTTTTTCATGGTTTCCTGGAGCAACTGTTTGTCATTGCCGAGCTCATATTATACGGTTTGCAAAGGAGTGAGTTCACCAGTTCATCAAATTTATAGCTATTGATTACACAGGTTCTTTTTATGTCAGCAAAGTGAAACAATTTGGATGCTATATGTTATAATCATAGTTATGTGCAAGCTATGGAAAATTTGTTAAATCAAGTTCTAGTAACTATCTATTTTATGCAGAGTGTTTTTTAGAAGCTAATTAGAAAAGAGCGGTTATCTGATATTTCCAAATTCTCAGTAAAATTTGGGTTTCATTTTTTGTCACAGTCATATGCTGAAAGAGAGACCAAATTTAACACCATTGTACACAATGAATTCAGATGTCCACACAAGGGTGGAATATGTGAACTTAACATACAAAGAGCTTCATGTTATATAAACTGAGTTCATTCTCATTCAGTGAAATCGAGCTTTCAAAGAAAAAGTGTAAAAGTCAATTTCAAATAAGACCCTCAAGCTACATACTGGTCTTCCAGTTATCAAAAGGTATGAAGGATTATTTTTCTTTGGTAAATTGAAGTACCCAGTAAATTAGTAACAATCACGGCTTTATGTGCCAAATGAAGATAATCTACAGTGGGTGTCGTAACTATTACTAATTTACAAATGTGAGGCTCACGGTTCTATGTGAATCAAAGTATGGAAACTGCGACTATAGCACATGATGAATATGATTGTTAATATCAGTAACAGTCAAAGCTATGAATGTTAAGAAAACAACAATGGGTGTCATGAGTGATAGTATAGAGCTCGCAGTGTGTGCATCAAATAAAAGAAATTTCAGTCACCCAATACCAACAGCGGCCGCTAACAAGGTGAGCTTCAAGTTCAAACAATGGAGCAAGAAATAAATAAACACCAATCGTATGACTGTTAGCATCCAATAGTCAAGCCGTGATTGCAATAAATAAAGTTCGAGTTCACAAGTTGAACTCATCAAATGAAGGTGATCTATAGTTAGAACTCGTGATTGTTGCTAGTTTACAAATATGAAGCTCACGGTTTTACAATAGTCACAAGTGGTTGTACATGGTAGAGATGATTCACAGTTGCAAATAAAAAGTGTTTTGAACAGTTTTGGGTTCATTAGATTCAAACCCATATATGGTTTGCAAAAACAAAGAAAATAAACTAATAGTTGAGCCCAGGTGTGAAATGTGTGGATCCCGTGGAAATAAAATACAAATCGATAGTATGAACAACGAATCAAAGCCATGAAGCCACAGATAAGTCACAATCTAGAAAAATACAAGTGCAAACAAATAAAAGCTCTTAGGAAGGCATGTCCAAGTTTTACAAAATGAAGCAAGATACATATCAAGTCACGACTATGACTTATTCATGGCTTCATAGTTAAACAACAGTCATCTATTGAAAACAACAACAGTGATATATATATAACAGAAAAAGAGGCCATAACTTATGTTGTGTTAAGTTATAACTTCATGATATTTATGCCATAAAATGAGCTTCGTATGATAAACAGAGAGTTCTTAAGTAAACTTATAGTTCGCTGAACTTGAGTTGGCAATTCAATGCTGAGTTCCCTGTTTGAGATACAGTCAGTGAAGAAGTAGAAGTGATCTTTAGTATAGCAAGGCTCAAGTTCAACAATGGAGTCCTTTCATAGTCAAACAAAATTCCTTCAAGCAGTTTTCGAAGGCTTTTGCATGTTAGGGTTTCATTTCCCTTAAGCTTCTTTGTGAAGAATGAAGAAAACACAAGTGCCGAGATGAAAATGTGAATAATTGTTTGGAGTCCGCCAAGCAATTCAATGCCTTCAATACATGTCAGTTCCTTGTAGAGCCTCGAAAACTGCTCATAGTGCCACCTTGCATTCTTATCTCCTTGATTATTGCATCGCATTGCAAGTGGATGAGAAGTCATGTCGACTTTCCCACATTGCATATAGTTTACACTTACAGTCCTTTATCTAAGTTAGGAGATGAGGGTAGGTTAGTTAATATTAGATTTTTATTTAATATTAATTTCTTTTCTTAATTTTGGCAATTTTCTTTGTAAAAGGATTTAATTCCTTATATTAAGCCAAGATTTAGGGAGGGGGCATTTAGAGGAAGTTTGTAAAAGGCTTAGTTAGTGGCACGCTTTTTGGCACATTTTTTGGCTAAAAAATTAGGCTTTTGGAATAACTTAGGTTTTCGGTTTTGAGGCATAGAGAGGATATAAAATTGATTTTTGAGGATCAATTAAGGGTTGCAGATTTTGGAGAGAGGGCATATAGTGAACATATCGTTCCTAAGTGCTTTGAAGGCCATTTTTGTAATCATTTTGTCAGATTTTTGAAGGAATGAACCAGATATTTTGACTCATATTTGTGAATTTGTTTCGATATTGGATCCTGTTTTCATCTTTTCTAACAAGTGTCAAATCATTTATTATCTAAAGGAAGTGAGTAGATTCCTATTCCTTCTCAAGATAATCAATTGCTCCAAGGCCTTGTATGAAAAATGTATGTTTGTTAATTATCCAAGTTGTTTGTGGTAAAACCCTGATAGCATGCATTTATTAACCTATATGTTGAGCAGAGATTCAGAGTGTTATGATCTTCATTTGTGAGTCAGGATTGAAGTTTCATGTTTTTGCAAAGTTTGAAGTATTCATTGGTGTATCACCCTAATCTTTTTAGTTATAGTATTCTTTTCCCTTTTTCCAACAATTTGTAGAGCAGGAAAGTGATATTCCATATTTTATAGGAACCGGCCTAGAATCCGGAGATTCCTCTTCATTCATAGTCTACCCACAGCTAGGAGAGGTTTCCATTGTTAGGATAGAATTGTTGTTTTGCCTTAATTCCTTATTTAAGGTAACAATTCTAAGCCTGAACATTAACTTTAAAAAAAAATTATTCTGCAAACTTAGATGCATGTTTAGGTTAAGTTCTCCTGGGTTCCCTAACGGGGCATTACATCTTGTATTTGTGTCACCAAGTGTAAACCCTAGTATTTTTTCCATTCTTTTACAAATTTGTGTTATTGTCACCCTAGTCTTTGTATATGTCCTATCTCCAGTTTGGATTATGAGAGTTGGTTCTTGCTGCTTTGTTTCATTTTGAGTTTCTTTGTATTCAAGTATTATCCTTAACCTTAGTTCAAATGTGGTCAACAAGTGATATGCTCATTTCTCTACACAAATGTGGTCAACAAATGATATGTTCATTTCTCTACACAAATGTGGTTATCATTCAGTTATTTGTTAAGCACTTGTTAACCAATATGGAGCAAATAGTTTTCTTCAATTAAATGATGATGCACTATATATATATATATATATATATATATATATATATATATATATATATATATATATATATATATATATATATATATATATATATATATATATATATATATATATATATATATATATATATGAAGGCATTTGAAGATATTTTGTGTTGATTAGAAAAGGAAAATCTATGTGTACTTTGAATAAAGAAATTATTCTCGATATTGAAAGAGAACTTTTCTTAATATACGAGTTTCATCTCATTAAGATAGACTTGTAGACATAGTGTTGTTTTGGAAAGGTCATATCTCATTTTGATTGTATTCTAATTGAATGACAACATATTGAAAAATGTATGTAGAATCTATATAATAGAATATTATTTATACATTTCAATTATGCACAATAGTATATTGTATATGATTCCAAAATTCATGTTAAACATATGATTCTGAGTCTTGAAGTATACGAGATCAGAATTTGTTATTGAAAAAAAAAGATAGTACTGTGTTGATTTGTAAAGAAATTGAGAAAGTTTGAATAAATGCCAATAAGGCATCCTATAGCTAGTAAGACACAATTTTCCATTGAGGCTTTCAATAGCCAGTGAGGTATTTTATTTGTCAGTGAGACACACCAGTCAGTCAGTGAGGCTTTGTAAACAACATATTTCGCATAAGCTACTGAGACAATTTCAAGTGGTTTTATTCCCTGAAGGGTTTCCACTAAGGACATTTCTTATGTTATGTGTTGTTGTTATCTTTGATATGTTTGATTCTCATATGTTCATCATGTGTCATTTAGTTTCTAAATTCATTTGATCTGCATGCACACATATTCATCATGTATTATTGTTTTGAAATGATATTTTTTGTTCAGATTAATTATTGTTGATCATATTGAGGCGGTCAAAGGATCTTGATGTCCTCATAGTTGTTATGTTTCAAGTTTCTTTAAATACTATTTAAGATCAGTTAAAATTGATATACCATTGATTCACACCCCTTGCCCCCCTCTCTTCGCAGTGGTATAGTACTCCAACATTACCTTCTTTTTTATTTTTATTTTTTGAAACATTAAAAAAATATAGATTAATAAAAGAAGTTAATAGTTAGTTAGAAATTTAGTTAATTTTCTAACTAACTAATCAATTAATGCGTAATTAACTAATTATCTAACTAATTGGTAATTAGTTAATTAGTTAATTAAGCCTTAACTAACTAAATAAATTCTTTTATTCCAAATTTAATCTTTTAATTCAATCTTTTAATTAACCTTTAATATTTAAATATTCTTAAATCTAATATTTCTACATTCATAAAATATAACTATTCTAATCTCATAATTACTCCTAATTTAATTATTTAAATCAAATAATTCACACAAGTAAATCCACTTGACTCCCAAAAATCGAAAATCAACTAACTCCATATCAAACAAACAACAAGGAAGGACTCACGAATTCATGTCACCTTGATGAATTCGGATGGGTAGAAACAAATACTTGCCCAATATTTAGGACAACCAATGGCTTGGGTTGAGATTTGGATTTGTATGTTCTCTCCCCTCTCTTACCATTGAGATTTTGACAATTCAGGGAAGTCGATGTCTGGTACCCGCAACCTGAATAAAAGACGAGCATGTACATATATGTATAAATATAAACAAGAAATGGCAGGGATTGGCCAATCATGTGGATCTCGCAAGCAAGTGACTATGACTTCGTCCCTCAACCACAACAGGCACGTCAAACATAAATATAAAACATACACACCAACCATACACATGCAAGTATGGGGTCAATAAAATCATAAGCATCATAACATATAGGAATCAAACTATGGGAGGGGTATTACATATGTCATGTGTAGGAATTGAGGATTCGCCTAGGTTCCCATTGAATATAAAAGCCAACTCGAGCTCTACACCATTGGTATTTAGACTTTGGGCTGTCATAATTCTATAGCTTTTTGTCACAAGGATTTGAGATGTAGAACCTAGGGTCATGAAACTCATGCTCAAAGCTAGATACAAAATAAATAATTAAGTAATGTGAATCCCCAATAGATTGATCGATTAACCATTGCATAAATGAATATGATTACAAATTTGAACTAATGAAGTGCATATAAATCAGATTTAAAAATGCAAATCAAAAACAAGATGTAGTATAAATTGGGCTCACCAAAATATAATGGTGGAGGATTTGAGGTGTTCACTAGCTTATGCATACAAACAAAAACAAGGCATATTTCCCTCTTCTTCTTGATTACTTTGAAGGAGAGTGAAATCCACATGGCTCAACCTCAAAATTGATTAAAAGGGATTGAGCACAAGGTAGGTCCAATACTCCTTACTACAGTTGAAATGGACTATGCCAAAGGTGTGAGCTTGATGCTAGATCTAAGGCCAAAGGTGAGAATTTGAAGGTTTTGTACATATACAACAAACCACAAAATAGATATGTAGACAAGAGTTAGAAAATTGGAAAGAGAAGGCAAAAGGAACAAATGTCTAAAATTTGGGCTAGAATATGGAGATCAATGTAGCGTGGGGTGCCCTTGACCTAGGAAGGCCAAATGCAGATGAGAAATGTTTAGTTCAATGTCGAGTAGAGTGACATTGACCTTACTTTTTCAGATCTGCAAAATCACAATCTATAGGTTTTTGTTTACTCGATCTAATTCCAAATTTGTGTCTCTTTATCTTGTCACCTACATACACAAAGGAAATTGTTGGTTGATAGGTGTTTGCCTAGGTCAAACCCCAATTTTACAATTAACCATCAAATTGAACTTAACTATGACTAAAATGAAAGTGTGTTATAACGAAACGGAGGCTAGATCTGAAATCCAATCATGTGAATAAAATATGACACCTTCATGGCTCTCCCTTGTGTTAAAATTTTCATGAGGATGTTGATGTTGCTTGTAGAATTTACTTCATAATAAGTTCATCGTGGATGTCATCATGAATGCTTGAGGTCTAAATCTTTACTTCTTACTACAATGCCTTGATGATGCTTGATTGTTTGCTCAATTGAATTACATACGAGACTTGATAATTGATGTTCATGTTGTCTCAAATGAGAGGTTAGGCTTGCTTTTATATCTCTCCTCGTGAAACGTTTTTGAATTTTTGAGACAAGTCAGCATGGAGAAATTCTCACCCTTACAATATAGTCATTGGAGGGTCTGAAATTAGGCCCCTTTTGGAAAGACAAAGGCGCCCCAAACGCCCTTGAGCAACCAATTAGGGTTGGGTCAAGGACCAACAACCAAGAAGGTAGTGAAGTTATCAAATTTCCACCAATGCAAGTAGAATCAAACATGATCAAGCATGGAAGTGTAGAAACACTAAAATGGGGCCTAGGTAAGTAGGCATGAAATTATATAGGGATACAATTTATGATGTTATAACTAGTATCCACTAAGGGCCTAAAATAAGAAAAATAAAAGGCAATAGAAGAATGGCACATGCAAAGATGGAACTAGTGGTAGAAAAGATGAGGATCAAATGTTAAGAAGCCTCAACAATGAGAAAGCCCTTCTAAGTCAACCACTAATATATGTGATAGTGTGAAGTTAGAGAAGAACTAAGGTAGATATATAAAAGAATATCATCTAGTTAAGGGAAGAGTGTATTGAGCAAGGCCGCCTAATCATTAAATGTCAATAAATGACATCAATTGGTGATCAAGGTAGGGAGACTCACATGGATGTCCCAATCAATGAGTAGAGTATGATCATCTAGAGGAGCAAAGAATCTAAGAAAGCAAAGAAAGATTATGATGGCGTAGTGAATGCTATTGAAAATACATAAGGAATGGTAGTTAACATACCAAAGGAGTTTGTTCCAGAATTTGTGACATGGAAAATATTGCAATATAATGGTCAACAATGTAAACATAAACCATCTAATATTAGAAGAGATGGCAAAAATATTAGGGTTGGAGAGGATGCTTTACTCAAAAGTTTACTCATATTTACAAGAGGATAACATTTTGGTGTAGTTCTTGGTGTGTTTTAACATACACGTATAAGGAAAAGGTGAAGTGGAACACTATGTTCATATATGTCTACCATGCAATATTAGAGAGGTTAAATATGCATGCTAATCACATAAAGACATACAATCTTATCTACGATCACAACAAGTATGATGATGTTGATGCATAGATGATGATCTCAATGGAGGTCCTAGGTAAGAAACAAAGGACAAAAGTGTGAGTTGTAGATGTTGAATGTGTCATAAAGGAATATATGTTATACATGAGGATCTAGGATCAATAATTGTTGTTGAATTGGGAAGGCAACTCAAGCTAGACTTTTGTTTTTCATTACGTGAAAAGCAGGTTTTGAAGGGACCTTGAAACCCTTTACAAAAATCTTGTAGATGAAACATCAACAAAAGCACAAAAAATAGGATAGCTTGATAGGACATTAAAGCTCGTAGATGAAACATCAGCAAAAGCACAAAAAATAGGATAGCTGGCAGAAGACATCAGAGCCAGCGAGAAGTAAAAGGACGACACAGAGACATGAACATGACAACACAAAAAAGAACCAGCAGTAAAGATAGCTATGAAAAAAATTTCAAGAGTTCAGTTGCTACTAACTCCATAGACTCCATAGTATCAACTACAGCCGTGAGAACCTCGATTTCTTGACCCCCCTTAGCAGTCTTCTTCTTTGTAGCCGCTCGGGTCCTCTTCCAAGCTAGACTTATGTTGAAATTAAGAAAATGTGATCAAAAGGCTCAAGAAGTAACTAAAGTAAGTCAACCTAGCAAGTGCAAGACATGCAAAAGATGCCCTAAAAAAAGAGATGCAAACAATGGGACATTAGAAACTTGTCAAGAAATTATCTAGGGAAGAAAAGGAGAAGATAACACAACAACAAATATTGTCAAGGGCAACATAAAACAATGATTGGACAGGTTGGGTGGATGCTCAGTTGGACAACATTCTCACAATAGTCAAAATGATTAAAGGGTAGAATAACTCAAAGGAAAGGGCAATTTCTCAAGGACATTATAGAAAAAAAACTTAAATGATAGAATCATCCTAATAATGCTTGAAATTGACAACTGTAAGCAATCTAAAACCAATACATAGTGCATTAAGAGTGGTATTAGTGTGGAAAGGAGGATGCTTAAAACATTGTACAAAGAAAATAAGTGATAGTTTTTAGATGATGCAACATCAACAGGAGACAATTGTTAAACAAAATATCAATCTACAATGGAGTAATTGGTGAAGGTGTTGGATGAAGGTGCCAAGGTTGTCTAAACAATGGAAATGGTTTGACTTCAAGGGTGAATTAAACATAATTGATGTTGGGGTCAAGAAGAAATTCAATGTACTACAAGAATGTTGTAGATAGATGAATCCCAAGACAAAGACAAAAGATAGGTTGAAGGCATGTACTAAAACAAGAAAGTGTGGCATATAAAAGATTTTAGAGATTACATAGTAGGAAATATTGTTATGAGATCGAATGAAGTACAAGATGGTGCAAAGATGTAGAGAAGCCAAATTCAGTCATTCAACGATTTTCATAAGGATCTACTAAAGAGCAATGGTGGAAGTCATTCAACAATGTAGATTAATGGAAATAGGGAGATATTAAGAGGCAATCTACCCTAATTTTGAGCTTATCTAATTTTCTTGGAGGAAGTTGAAATAAGATGATCAAGATTCCAAATTGAGGTAATAATATGGTTGTGTTAAAAAGAGTTTGGATTCAACAAGTCTAAGAAGAGAAAGATTAGGTAGGTAAGCAAAATGTGATACATCAATGTTGGAGCTTAACAAAGGATCATTGAAACATTTCCCAACTCTTAGCCTAAGAACTAGAAAAAGCAAAGAATAAAGCACCAAATTCCTTCATGAATTCTTTTCATATGTTGAGGGTACTTTGAGGTTGGATAACTAGCTAAAAGAGTGGTTCTACCACTTGACCCTTATGTTTTAGTATGTACTACCGAAGATATCAATGCAAAGGCACCCTGCCTATTTGCAAACTTGCATCAACATATACTTTATTTTCATTGTAGGTTTCTCTCTTAGCACCAAGAGTTTGAAAGATTAAGAGGAAGTTGCAATAGGATGATCAAGATTCCAAATTGAGGTAGTAATATGGTTGTATTAAAAAGATTTTGGATTCAATAAGAGTCCAAGCACCTAGATTGTAGGCAAAGTGAAAAGATTATGTAGGTGAGACAAGTTCAGATATGGTCTTTGGTCATCATGTGATACATGAATGTAGGAACTCAACAAAGGAGATTGAAACATTCCCCAGCTCTCAGCCTTAGAAATAGAGAAGGCAAAGTAGGAAGCACCAAATTCCTTCCTTTATTCCTATGTTGAGGATACTTTGAGGTTGGGTAACTAGTTAAAAGAGTGGTTCTACCACTCAACCCTTATTATTTAGTGTTAGGAATAAGGTGTCTCAACCTTGGATAATTCCTATTCTTATTATTTCTTTTGTAAATGTATTTTTTGCAAATAATGTAATTAAGTGTGAGTGTACATGTCTAGTTGGCATGTTGATGTGTCACTCCACTTGATGTGTCGGCATCTTGTGCGTAAGGAGATCATGACTGAAACGGTCATGATGGATTCCTATGACGCGTAAGAACTATTTAAGGAATGTGCTATGACAGGTGTAAGAGCATCTTATGACTTGGGCCTATTTGGGCGCCCAAGAAGAAGTGGTTGGTGTGTGTAAGAGAATATGCCAAAAATAGGTTGGTATGACAAATTCTCTTACACTTCTCTTGTGACCGTTATTTTTAGCGGATTCTATGACAAGCTGTCATAGTCTATTCTAGGGATGGACACCTATTCTTGGGATTGCATGTAACAACTGTGTACATGTGGCTTTGTGCATGGGTCTTGGTGGTTGTGCCTATTTTTGGGTCCAGAGGAGTCTATATATATGATGCTGCTCCTATGGGAGAGATATAACAAAAGTTAAGTCTTGTTGGCTTTGTCTCTCATTTCCTGAAAGAACTTGCATTGCAAGTGTATTGTAATCTTTGTGCAGGTTTTGGAGTGCTGAGGTTTTTTACCAAAAGGTTTTCCCCAGGGTATATCATTGTGTCATTCTCTATTTTTCTATATGTATGGTATGTGGTTGCAATATCTTTGTTAAAGTAGTTAACGAATCTAAAATTGTAAGAATTTATAAGAATTTGCACAATACTCTCCTATAGAAATTAGCGTAGGAAGCTGTTTCTGCACCTGAGTTTCCTTACAAGTGGTATCAGAGCTTGATCAACTTTTGATCCTAGTTGTTGGGTAGGGTTTTTTTAGCTAATCTCAAGTTGAGTGGGAGTTTTTTGCAGAGCATTCTGAATCTTATTTGCAGATTGAGATGACAAGTTCATCATATGGAAGAATGGAGGTGGAGAAATTTAATGGCACTAATTTCGAGTTGTGGAAACTCAAGATGGAAGACATGTTGGAAGATCGTGACCTATGGGAAGAAACTTCAAGTGCTACAAGACCAGCAACTATAGCTCAAGCAGATTGGGATATCAAAGACCGTAAAGCTAAGGGTCTCATAAGACTCTGTTTAACCGATGCAGTCCTTCTGAATGTTCTAGATGAGAAAACTGCAAATAGTTTGTGGGAAAGACTTGCGGCCGTGTATCAGGCCAAATCTCTGGTGAACAAGTTGTTCCTGAGGAAGAAGTTGTACTCTCTGCGAATGGAGGAAGGTGGATCCTTAACGGATCATTTAAATGCATTTAATTTGCTAGCTGCACAATTGACATCAGCCGGTGTCAAGTTAGAGGAGGAGGATCGTTGCTACACACTTTTGTGTTCTTTACCGGATTCATGGGACCATCTTATGATGGCTCTCGGAAGCGCTTTAGCCACCTTCAAAATGGATGATGTGGTGTCTTCGCTGCTATCAGAGGAGATGCGGAGAAAGGCTTCCGTTTCAGAAAAAGAAGCCCTTGTTGTTTGTGGGAGATCCACTGAAAGAGGGAAGAAAAATGACAATAAGTCTAACAATAAGGGTAGATCCAAATCCCATGGGAAGTCAAAGACTTCCAATAAGTCCAAGGCAAAATGTTAAAACTGTGATAAATCTAGGCACTTCCGTAAAGACTGCAAAGAGCCGAAGAAGAAGAAGAAAGGTTCAAATTCAGCTTCAGAAAGATCTCAAGAAGATGGCGATGCATTCATCGCAGCTTTGGCAGCCCATGCATCTGATGATGTGTGGTTGGTTGACTCGGGTGCATCTTTTCACATGACCTCTCATCGAAACTGGTTCTCAAAATATGAAGAGTTCGATGGTGGAAAGGTGTACTTGGGTGATGATTCTCACCTAAAGATAGTTGGACGCGGAAGGGTCACTATCAAATTTCCTGATGGATGAGTAAAGGGAATCAACGGAGTTATGCACATTCTTGGTTTGGCACAAAACCTATTATCTGTAAGTATGCTAAATGATGTAGGTGTGCAAGTTGTTTTTTCGAAAGAAGGATGCAAGATGATAAGAGGATCGATAGTGCTTGCAAGGGGTACTAGGAGAGGTACCTTATTTCAGCTAGATGCATGTATTCCTCTATGTAATAGTTCTTCATCCTCACCATCTGAACAAGCAGTGAAGAAGTCTGTGGCTATTGGTTCCGATGGTAGTGCAAATACTTTGGAAGGTAAGCTTCCTACAGAAAAGACAATGTTGTGGCATATGAGATTTGGTCACATTGGTGAAAAGGGTCTCAGAACCCTGAAAAATAAAAATCTTGTTGAGGGGTTAAATGATTGCAATCTCGAGTTCGACTTCTGCAAACACTGTGTCTATGGTAAACAAAATCGTGTTCAGTTTTACTCTAGTTCTCACAAATCTTCTGATGTTTTGGATCTTATTCATTCTGATGTATTTGGTCCTGTAAAAGTTCCTTCAATCTCCAAGTCTGTATTTTTTGTATCTTTCATAGATGATTACAGTAGAAGGACGTGGATTTATTTCCTTAAAAGTAAGACACAAGTCTTTAGTCGGTTCAAGGAATTTAAAGCTCTTGTAGAGAATCAGACTAGTAAGAAGATTAAGTGTGTGAGAACTGACAATGGTGGTGAGTTTTGCTCAGCAGAGTTTGAACAGTTCTGTAAAGAACAAGGTATCGAGAGGCATAAGACAACTCCTTATACCCCACAGCAAAATGGAGTTGCAGAGAGAATGAACAGGATACTGATGGAGAAGGCTAGGAGTATGCTTAGTGGAGCTGGTTTAGAACAAAAGTTTTGGGCCGAAGCTGTGGCCACTGCTTGCTATCTGGTTAACAGATCTCCTACATCAGCCCTTGTTGGTAAGACACCCATGGAGGTGTGGTCTGGTAAGAAGCCTTCAATTAGACATCTTCGTGTTTTTGGTTGTGAAGCTTATGCACATGTTCCAAAGGAGAAAAGATGTAAGTTGGAAAACAAAGTTGTTAAATGTATTTTCATCAGGTACAGTGCTGGTGTGAAAAGATACAAGCTTTGAGATCCCGTGACTAGTAAGGTGTTGTATAGTAGAAATGTTATTTTCAGAGAGCTAACATCTTCTCCTATTGTGCTACAACCAGATGAAAAAGAAAAGGAAACAGATGTTGTTCAGTTGCCTCCTACCCCTGAGAAGACTGAACAGAGAGAGCATGTTGGGTCTAATGATGAGGAGAGCTCTAGCAGCTCTGATAGTTCGGAAGAAGAGGAAGAACAACCTCAACCTCAGCCCTTGAGGAGATCCATGAGAGAAAGAAAGCAACCAGAAAGGTTTGGTTATTCTATGTTAGATTCCAGTTGTGCCTTTACTTTGATTACTAACACTGATGAGCCTAGATCTGTGAAAGAGGCTTTGGGCATGGAAGATGCAGGTTCCTGGATTGAGGCTATGGATGATGAGATGGCTTCATTGGAGAAAAACAAAACTTGGGACCTTGTACCTTTGCCTAAAGGGAGAAAATTTGTTGGCTGTAAATGGGTGTTCAAGAAGAAATTCTGTGCAGATGGCAGTGTTGAAAGGTATAAAGCTAGATTGGTTGCAAAGGGGTATTCACAGGTGGAGGGAATATATTATAGTGAAATATTCTCTCTTGTTGCAAAGTTGACATCCATTAGATTTCTGTTATCTCTTGTTGCATCATATGATTTAGAGATAGAACAGATGGATGTGAAGACAACTTTCCTTCATGGTGATTTGGAGGAAGAGATTTATATGTCACAGCCTGAGCACTACATTGTTAAAGGTAAAAAATCCTTAGTTTGCAGATTAAAGAAATCTCTATATGGTTTGAAGCAATCTCCTATGATGTGGTACCTTAAGTTTGATGCCTTTGTATTGTCAATTGGATTTGTAAGATCAAAATCAGATCATTGTGTTTATTTCAGAGTTGAAAATGATCGTCTTCTTATTGTTGCATTATATGTTGATGATATGTTGCTATTTGGGAAGGGTAAGGGTATGATTTCTGATTTTAAATCTCAGTTGTCAGCACAGTTTGAGATGAAAGATCTTGGGGCAGCTAGGTACATCTTGGGTATGGAAATCAGTAGAGACAAGTCTAACAGAAAACTTTGGTTGAGTCAGAGTAAGTATGTGAAGTCTGTGTTGGACAGGTTCAGCATGGCAGATTGTAGACCACTATGTGTTCCTATTTCTGTGGGAACAAAGTTATTTGTAGATGATTGTCCAAAATCTCCTAGTGAGGTGGAGGATATGAGTAAAGTACCTTATGCTAGTGCAGTTGGCAGTCTTATGTATGCTATGGTCTGTACTAGACCAAACATTGCCCAAGCAGTGGGAGTCTTGAGTCGGTTTATGGCTAATCATGGACGGGTACATTGGGATGCAGTTAAGCGAGTATTTAGATATTTGAGGGGTACATCAGATTACTCCATATGTTATCATGGTAACTCTTTTGGATCTCCACATTCAGTTTGTATTCATGGGTTTGTGGATTCAGATTGGGCAAGTGATATTGATAGCAGGAGATCCACCAGTGCTTATGTGTTCACTATGTTTGGTGGTGCCATCAGTTGGATGAGTAAGCGACAACCTGTGGTTGCTTTGTCCACTACAGAAGCTGAGTACATGGCTGCTACTCATGCTTGTAAAGAAGCCATTTGGCTTAGAAGATTGTGTTCTGATGTTGGTGTTGATGCAGAACAAATTACTATTTGGTGTGACAGTCAAAGCGCTATTTGCCTTGCAAAGAATCCAACTTTCCATGCCAGAACGAAGCACATTGATGTGCAATTTCACTTTGTGAGAGATATGGTGGAAGATGGAAAGGTAAATTTGGAGAAGGTAGATACTGTGAAGAATGTTGCAGATGCATTAACGAAACCAGTGGGCACTGAGAAGTTCAGATGGTGTTCGGAGTCTATGGGCCTTTTGGCCTATAGCAGTTAAAGTTCCTGTTATGTTCCTGTTGCTCTTACAAGGTGTTCGACAAGTGGGAGAATGTTAGGAATAAGGTGTCTCAACCTTGGATAATTCTTATTCTTATTATTTGTTTTGTAAATGTATTTTTTGCAAATAATGTAATTAAGTGAGTGTACATGTCTAGTTGGCATGTTGATATGTCACTCCACTTGATGTGTCAGCATCTTGTGCGTAAGGAGATCATGACTGAAACGGTCATGACGGATTCCTATGACGCGTAAGAACTATTTAAGGAATGTGCTATGACAGGTGTAAAAGCATCTTATGACTTGGGCTTATTTGGGTGCCCAAGAAGAAGTGGTTGGTGTGTGTAAGAGAATATGCCAAAAATAGGTTGGTATGATAGATTCTCTTACACTTCTCTTGTGACCGTTATTTTTGGTGGATTCTATGACAAGCTATCATAGTCTATTCTAGGGATGGACGCCTATTCTTGGGATTGCATGTAACAATTGTGTACATGTGGCTTTGTGCATGGATCTTGGTGGTTGTGCCTATTTTTGGGTCTAGAGGAGTCTATATATATGATGTTGCTCCTATGGGAGAGATATAACAAAAGTTAAGTTTTGTTGGCTTTGTCTCTCATTTCCTGAAAGAACTTGCATTGCAAGTGTATTGTAATCTTTGTGCAGGTTTTGGAGTGCTAGGGTTTTTTACCGAAAAGTTTTCCCCAGGGTATATCATTGTGTCATTCTCTATTTTTCTGTATGTATGGTATGTGGTTACAATATCTTTGTTAAAGTAGTTAACGAATCTGAAATTGTAAGGATTTATAAGAATTTGCACAATACTCTCCTATAGAGATTAGCGTAGGAAGCTGTTTCCGCACCTGAGTTTCCTTACATTTAGCATGTCCTTCCAAAGGTATCAATGCAAAGGCACCCCTTGCCTATTTGCAAACTTGCATCAACAACATATATCATCATTTATTTTCATAGTTTATTTGTTTATGTATGTTTCTCTCTAAGCACTAGGAGTACTCATATATTGTGCTTTCTCCTGAGCATCAACAACATATATGGTGCTTTCTCATAAGTAATCGTGATGATTTCCCAAAACTAATATACAAGTATGTCATTCAACCTTGTGCCAAGTTCTAGGTGTGCGCCAAGTAGCAGGCATGTGCACCATATTCTAATCTTTCAATTGTTGACAATCAATAAAGATTTGTATATTTCTTCCATCACATTTGCATTGTTCTGTGTTGTTTTTGCTAGCTACTTGGTTTGACAATACTTGATCAGACTCTAAACTTTGTTAGCATTAACAAACATAACCCTTACCACCTCACAATCAACCACAACAATGAGGCTCTCTTTGCCCCATCAAGCTGTCATTTTTACTGCCAAGGCCCAACTTTGAGAAGTAAAGTATGCCTTAGGGTTTTTCACGCACATATGGTAAACTTCAACAGTTATAGTAAATCCTCAATGATTTTTCCTTCCGCTGGAGCTTGAGAAGATGTCAGTAAGAGCTTTGCTGGATGCTGGAGGTTCGGCTAGGGCTTTTCCTTCCACTAGAGCTTTGTAGTCAGCTAGGAAGTTCCACTCTTCGTTGGATGTTGGAGTTTCTAGGGTTGCACCAGTTGCTGGAGGTTCGGCTAGGATTTTTCCCTCCGCTAGAGTATTGCAGTCAGCTGAGAAGTTGCAGTCTTCATCATCTGTTGGTGTGTTGCCAAGTGCTGGTGTTTCTAGGGTCTTGTCAGCTGCTAGTGTGTCTTCTAGTGCATCGTTGGTAGTTGGGGCTTCATTGTCTGCTTGCGTTTTGCCAAATGGTGAAACTTCGGCTAGAGCTTTTCCTACTGTTGATGAGGTGAGGGTTGTTGGATCCTTGCAGGATTTGCCTAGGATATTGGCTGTTGCAGATGGGGTGTTGGAGGTTTTGCACACAGCTGGAAGGGTTTTGCCGGCGGCTAGAACTTCTGCTAGGGTTTCCCTTTCTGTTGGCTCCTCTGCTAATCCCTTGCGGCCTGTTGGAGTTGCGCAGTCTGCTAGTGTTTCACAGATTGTTGGGGGTTCGGTATCTAGTTATGTGCCTCTTGTTGGTGCTTCTTTGCCTAAGGGGACATTATCGTATGTTGGTATGGTTTCAATTGAGGCTGTTACCAATCGCTCTAGTGGGGTGTGGATTAGTGGTGGTTCGGGTTTCTATGCTAAGGGACCTCTCCCTGTTTCAAAACCTATTCGGATTTCCTTAGATGAGGAAGTGGTAGAAGATATTGAGTTTGCTTCTTCTGAGTTTTCTTCTCATAGTGCAATTTTTCGCTTTTTGGGTTTGTGGCTAAGCCTTGCTGATTTGCACCGATGGATCTTTGCTCATTGGGAACCTGTTATTTTTGGTACTGTTCATATTTTCCCTATGACAAAGGGGTTTTTTATTGCTAAATTTGATAATGTTGAAGATAGAAAGTTGATTTTGTGCAATCACTCTTTCTGTTGGGATAATCGTTATATGTTGGTTATGAAACCTTGGTTTCCCGATTTTTCCCCCTCTTCTGAAATTTTTAACAAGGTTCCGATTTGGGTGAGGCTCCCTTACCTTCCCCTTCATTTTTGGGTTGACTCCCTATTTGAAGCCGTGGGAGAAGCTCATGGAGACTTTTTGATGGTGGATGAAGAGTCTTTTGATATTACACACTCGACTTACCAATGATTACTGGTGTTTCTTTTGTTGGAACTGTTTCTAATGGTAAGTCTCCTAGTAGAATCTGTTGGGGTTCATCCAGCTGGTTCTGGTCTTGCTGGGGTCACTGAACAGTCTGCTAGTGTTTCTATTGGTACTGTTCCTGCTGGAAGTAATTATTTTGCTGTTGATGTTCCTCTTGTTGATTCTAGTTTTGCTGGTAGTTATGGTGCTGGAAAGTCTGCAGATGTCTTTTCTGTTGGTTTTGTTCCTGTTGGGTATGCTGGTTTCCTTCCAGCTAGTTCTGTTTCGGTAGGACTTTTTATTGTTGCTGAGAAGTCTAGACCTGGTTGTAAGGAAATAGTTGTTGGTTTTGTCCATACTTCTCTTGCTGGTTCTGTTGTGGTTGGTTCTTCTTTTGCTTGTCAAGACTAGCAGGAGAAGGCTTCTTTGGTAGAAGAGGGGTGGACCCCAGTTATTGGTAAACATCATAAAAAGTCATCTCTACAATTTGATATGACTCTCAGCTCCCAGAAAAAGGGAGGGAAAGGAAAATCCTAGATTTTCTAATTTGATTTGACTATTTTGTGTGGTCTATACCTAGTTTTGGATTTTTCTTTTGCTAGGGTTTGCATGAAGGTTGTTTCATGCATTGTTTCATCCAAGTTGTGGGAGCCTGTTGTAAAACCCTCGCTTTGGTCTTGACCCATTCTATTTAATGGGCTTTTTTTAATATCTTTTGTAACCATTTTGTACAAGATTTTGAAGCCCCTTCAAAACCTATACTTACCTTAATAAAAAACAATTATAGTAAATCTAAATCATTATGCTATAAAAGTTCATTGAACTCTCATTGGTGCTCAAAGGGGTAAAGATAGAATCTTCTAACGATATTGTTATGTTTGTCTCTAACAATAATTTTGACACCACCAACACCAAGGCTCTCTTACATTGCCCTCCGCTGTTTAGTTTCCAATTATCATAAGGATATATTTAATTCACCATGGTCATCTAAATTACAGTTGTGGTAAACGTAACTTTTTGAGGTATTGGAAAGTGTTACAAAGTAGTATATAATATAAACACTATTGTAGTGAAATACTAATCAGAGAAAAAATCATGGAAAGTGATCACAACCCAAGAGGAAGTTACATGCTTAAATTACAACTACACAATCAGTCAGAAAAGCCATGGAAAATGGCATAACAATGTCAACAAAATAATTTAATTTGCATATTCTAGAGGTTATTGAAATTGATCAACCATATGAACCTCAAAGCAAAATTAAGCAATGGGCTCAAGAATCCCAGCTCCCTATATAGGTAAGAGGCAAACCACCCCAACCACTGCTGCCAAGAGTTAGTAATCTGCTGAAACTTTTGATAGATTGGTAACTTAGAAAACAGATTGATACTGTTTTGCCAAGTTCTAACTCCTGAGATTGATTCACTTTTACCATGTTTTAACTCCTAACATTACTCACAAATTTATGTTTTACAGTGAACAAACATTAGTGAAGGGCAACTACATAGAATCAAGACAGGTGGAATGATTTCCAAGATACTAGTTCACAGCTTTTATTTAGGGATAATGGCACATACACTATGAAAATACAGTATAGAATATAATTAATTCAACTTAATAATGGCAGATACTATTTGAGGTACAATCTAATCACCCCAGAGGTAAATTAATGGTGCTAGACAAGAAATATTTCCACTTATTAAAGTTTGGAAAACGCTCTCACTGAACCAGACTGAAAATAAAACTGTGATCTCTGTTGTCTTTTCCTACTTGCACAAACTAATATATGGGCCTCTCTTTATCTGCCAAACATATTCAACCATATGTTTTAAATAACAGTGCACAAAACCAACACCTAGAGAATGATTCCTCAAGAAGCTTTTAAATCATCCAAGCCAACACTTTTCTGCAAAAACAAAGAAAACAAAAATCTAATTAAACATTCATGGAATAGTTGTACTTGACATAATCACAATCTTTCTTGTATTGAAATTGGAAATGAAATAAGCTACAAATACAAGTATGCTACATCGTGATCGAAAAGAGGTGTACATGCACAGAATTCTTAAAATTTTGGAATACAGAAAACCAGTTCTGCATCAAATGCAACATGCCAAGATTTGGGCCTCAAACAGCTTACCAAGAATTTATGGTTTTCTTGAAGCAGCAATGGAAAGGATGTACAGAATTTTTCCATGTCCGATGTGACATCACCACTGCCTCCAATTACTTCCATAAATTTTTTCCTCTCTGGAGCAAGTTTCATGGCCACCTGCCAGGAAGAAGAGTTTAATCAAAGATTAAAGGCCTTCATACAAACTGCTTAATCTGCAATACCATATATATTTTTCCTTCCCAAAAGGATTATACCCAAAGAGAAGATATATGCGTTGCTGATTAATACAGTTATATATAAAAGAAAATGCAAGCCTATGCTACTAGGGTTAATGGAATTGGTCTTTATGAAAAGACAAATAAAAGCTTACAGTGAAACTGGTGCTTGCTATCCATCCATGCCATTTCTTCAATGTCTTGTTATAAGAATTTGTACATGCTTCAGTCATTGACCAATCTGGATGCTCAAGTAAGTTGCGAAACAGTTCTACCATAAAGTCCATAGCCCTAACAAAGAACATCATGGAACAAAAAATGTCAAATTTTAAGCATGTTCTATGTTTTTTGAGAGTGACCAAAAAACTTTAAAGTCTATGATGTGCTTGGGAGAAATAGACTTCTATCACTGTCGAAACTAGATATCCAGGTAATTTGCTAAAAAAAATTCTACCATGAAGTCCATAGCCTTGACAAGAATATCATGAACTATAAAATATGAAAATTTTGAAGTATTTTCTCTATTTTTTGACAATGGCCAAAAAGCCAAATCTATAATGGGTTAATAGATATCAATCGTTGTCCAATTTGGATTCTTTTATAAATTGCAATAAAATTTTACCATGAAGCAGAACATTGTGAAATTATCATGAAATGTATATAATGTCAGAAATTTGAAGCATGCTCTCTATTTTTTTACAATGAACAAAACATTGAAGTCTATAATGCCTTTGGAAGCAATATGCTTAAAATGCCTGAAAATGTGAGAGCAAGAAACCTCCTACAGATTAAACTCAATATTGATGGAGCTGCAAAAGAAAATCCAAGATTAGAAAGAGGATGGATCTGTAAAGATGATGATGGACAATCTCTCTTAACATTTTTCCCCACTTGCTATCAAATACAAATAATAAAGCAGAAACAATTGATCTCTTACACAGACAAGGGATGGCTAAGAGAAGTGGATAGAAAACAGTTTCGGTGGAAGAGGAATCAATGCTAATTATTGAAGTGGAGAAAAAAGGAGTGCGGTAATTTGTAAATAAACCACACCATTCAGGAAATTAATGACGGAAACTCACAAAAATGTTCTCATATCAACATAGAAAGAGCACAGGAAATAGAGTGACAGCTAGCAGGCAACTGAAGATAGAAATTTTGGGAAAGATGATCTATGCTCATTCTTTTCCTCCACCGCATTGAAGCTAAAATTCATTGGAAAAGATTGCTAACAATCGCCGCTGGCAGTGCCAAATAATTTTGTTTGTCTGCCTCGGATTGTGTGCCAGGGCTGTATGACCTGTCATGCAATTTTGTTTTGCCTCAGAGGCCAACTTGTCCAAATTTGACAAATTTTATATGAAAATAGGGGTTCTTGGGTGCTCTGAATGCAACAGTCAGGTCCATTTGAGCCCAAAAGTCTTTTGTATACAAAAAATTATTATTATAGGAACTGAATGCCTTTCATATTTGAATTAACGAATAGAAAACGATCAAAGAAGAGTGTAACAAATGAATGACAAAATACATTAGCTTTTTACCTTTTCTTACTTCTCATTGTTGAAATATGCTTCTAGCTAAAGAAGAGACTCCAATACGTGGAAAAGCAGATATGTAAATATTGCTTTTGAAATTCATTGTAGCATTTCTTTGTCACTATAGTGAACTGTGCAAAGGCCTTTAGAGGCTTTCACCAAGTGATAGCAGTCACACATACCCACTTATCAAGGTAGTAAATGTGCAGTTACATCCAATTGATCGGGTTGTTGGATATAATGATCAAAGAAGAGTGTAAGAAATGAGTGACAAAATGCATTTGTTTTTCTTACTTCTCATTGTTGGAATACGCTTCGAGCTAAAGAAAGATATTTCCAATGGGTGGAAAAGATGTAAATATTGCTTTTGAAATTCATTGTAGCATTTCTTTGTCACTATATTGAACTGTGCAAAGGCCTTGAGAGGCTTTCATCAAGTGACAGCAATCACACATACCCACTTATCAAGGTAGTAAATGTACAGTTACATCCAATTGATCGGGGTGTTGGATATCATTAAGGTTTTCAATGTAAATAGAATGGTGGAGAATTTTTGTTGGGCAAATGGATTGACAAGAAATAAAATATTCATATATTCAGCTATAATCTATCATTGGCCCACTTTTACTGGGCAAGTTCTATATGATTATGCGCGCATAGAAGGTTAAAGTTAGATTCATCACTAGCTATGTTACCAGTTCGGGTTTGGGGACTTCCTTTGGATGTGAGAACCCGGTATGTGGGTTTGTGGAAAAAAAAATTCATTATGGTTCATATGGGTTTGTGTGTGTGTGTGTATATATATATATACAAAAAGATAAGAGAAATATACAAAATTGTAAAACTAAATCATTTCACAGTATGATGCTTGATCATTGATCAATGTCAAATGTCATAGATAAACATTAAAAAATTAAATGCTTAATCATTGATCTATATTCATGATTCTAAAGAAAATCGTCACATTGAATTACTGAATTACAAAATGAAAATTCAAAATATAGTTCATTAAAGTTTAAAACATGATTCAATGTGAAATAGAAGTGTGTTTGGAGGCTTCATAATGGGCTGTTTTAGGGTTAGAACCAAAAAAAATAATAAAAAATGTTTTTTTTTTATGTTTTTGGGCCCACCTTCTAAGTTGGACGTCGTGGGTTCTCACAGGTCCACGCGGGTCCTTGCTCAGTCCGCCCGAGTCTGGGCTGGGTCCGCGCCCAGACCTATGGGTCCGCAGGTGGGGCGGACCCACAGGTCTAGGCGTGGACCCTGTCCCGACCCACAGACAAACCCGGACTAGGTTTGCACCCGGACCCGGTCGAGGGTCCAGGGTGCGAAACCGATAACTTAGATCACTAGAGATCATAGTTTCAAGACTCACCAAGTCCTAAGTCGGGTGACCCTTGGCGAGTCTAGGGGGCCTGGACTCGAACTCGGGCAAGACTAGGTGAGATTTGTCGAGTCTCCGAGACTCGCTGGACTCACTTATATCCAAGCAAGTCTTGATGCTCAAACTCAGCCAAACTGATTTATTTTTTGTTTGAGTCTCAATTTTTTAATTTTTGGGGGGGTTTGTGATTCCAGAATATACATGAAATGTTACATTTAACTCCGCATCTTTGTCTTCAAGTTAGTCTTATTCTCTTTAGTAGAATATATAAATGAAATATAACATTTCAGTATAAGAAAGTTCTTATACTTTAAGTTTAAACTATATTTCATGTATATTTGTCAGGATGTTTGAGAATGATTTCAGATCTCTAGGAGTTAAAATGCAAATTCTAGGTTTTAAAAGATCTTATAAATTTTCAAACTTTGGTCAAATTTCAATAATCAGCCTCACTCTCACTCCTATCAGACTCACTTTATCTGCCTTGAACTCTAGACCTATCACTTTTCATCTACCCCCTCTCTACATCTCTTTATCTCACTCTCTCCTCTCTCTCCCCAAGATCTAGACCTCTCTCTCTCACCCTTCAACCCTTGCAAGGGGTGCTACCCTCAACCTCATTTTGGTGCTTACCCCAAATCCCCATCAAACTATAATAAGTAAAGGGTCAATGATGAACCATGATTACAAAAATCTGCATAATACATATCCCTTGTTGCAAATCTTTGCATATTTGTAGTTATAAAAATTTTATGGCTACTATATCATCCGGGACCTACGTTAGATGGCTTTGTAGGAAGGATTCCTACTCCTTTGAGCAGTTGAGCATGGACTTGTAGTTTTTGTTTTAATATATGTTTGGAACATTTGATGTCATAGATTTCATATTCCATAAGTTCTTGGGCAGTCGAAGGTGGAAGACAGAATTTGGGTGTTGTCATGGGATGACGCAGGAAGGTTGAGTGGAGACATAAGTATTTGGTATACGGTTCTCAGGGTGCCATCAGGTATGGTCGGCTCAATTGGAGTGAGTCGTGAAGTGGATTCGTGCAGTGGGTCAGTATTTGGTATGCTGGTAGCATCAAGTATGTTACGGTGACATAAAAGGTGCAACAGTGTAAATGTGAGGAGTGCAGTCGATGTGCAGAGCACAAAGCATCTGCAGATACCTTCGACAGGTTCTAAGGTTACAAAGTACGGGTCTCTAGTCAGCGAGTCCGGCGACGAGGATGTCGCTTGTTTTAGAGTGGGGGAGGATGTAAGGGGCTGTCAATTCACAAGATGAAACTCAATCTGATGAGGCTGAGCGGTGTGCTGGGCGTTCTCAATTGTGGCGTAGGTTGATGTCTAGTGCATCCTCCGAGGAGTATCCAATGGGGCTATGTTGTGCACAAGGCACACATAGTTGTGGTGTAGGATCCCGTCTTGGACGGATCCGAGGTGTATCGTTTGGGACTGTGGGGCAAGCTGGGTGTTCACAGTTGTGGTGTAGGATCCTAAATGGTATGGATTTGAGGTGTAAGCTTGGGGCTATGCTGTGTGACCCCTATGCACAGTTGTGGTGTAGGAACCGTATGGTGCAGATCGGAGGTGTAGGCTTGGAGGGTAAGTGCCAGAGTGCATCAAGGGCAACTAAAGTGGTCGACCTCCCTCAAGAGGGACGAAGTAGAGTAGTCCTTCCCTCTAGTCATCTAGGGTGGCTTGAGGTGATATCATGGATATCAGAGCGGATGCAGGCTTGAGGTCCCTATCTCAATGAAGCGGAGTAGCTGAGCCAATGTTGGAGTAGACTCCTAAGGAGTTGGCTGAGATCTGAAAGATGGGGAAGTGCAGTACCTAGTCCTAAAGCAGAAGACAATTGTGCAGTAGGTTGTTAAGTCCCTATGCGAGCGGCAGCGGTGCATTGGGTTGTCCGAGTAGGAGAGTTGGAACTCATGATGAGTTATGTGGGCGAGTGTTGCGGAGCCAAGTATCTATGAACGGTGGATTGGTGGGGTGTTGCAGTGGGTGGACATCCGATTACCTAGAAGGTGGGATTTGCATTGGGATCAAGTATCTCAAGGGCCGCGGGGTCTAGTATGGCGGTTGGAATACGGTGTTCCAGATAGTGCTCAAGTAGAGTCGAGTCATGAGGCAAAGTCCAGATGGGTGATTGAAGAAGTGTGTTGTGGTGCATTACTGAAATGGTTTGGCATGGTTTAGAGGCAACGTGCTATGGTGGTACAACCGAGTTGGAAAGTGAGTACAACAACCAAAGGATTGGATCGATCATGGAGCTGGGGGCCTAGTGCTCAAGTAGGTATGCATTACATAGGGGAATCCAAGGAGCCGAGATTGCCTGTGTGCATGGAGTTGGTCTGAATGCAATGGATGCATGAGTAACAAGGTTCACCAATGAAGTCATGTGGACAGAGATTGAGAGACTGAGGCAGTCAGTGTTCAGTGTTTGGATTCAGAGATAGCTAGGTAGTTAGCGAGTCTCATGAGGATTGGATTGGTGCTTCAAGGTTCATGGTGGATCGGGGGAGCCCAACATGGGGCGACAAGTTGGTAAGGAGGCTGGACATAACTTAGTTGCGTGCTTGAAAAAATTGGAGGACTTAAGATGTTCCGAGGTGCTTTGGGGTACCACGTATGCTTTGATAGTATGCGTAGTGAGCAGGAGGACTCAGTGATCTTAGTCACTTAGGAAGGATGCAGTGTTCAGCGAGGGAGTCTCAAGGGGTCCCGATGTACTAAGGTGGTGCAGTGCATTGTTTAGGGAGCATGCATAGTTGAGCAAGGGGGGCTATGGTGGTTATGGAGTATCATCAAAGTGGCACAGCTGTGATCATGGTGAGCAGCTCGCATCTTATGGGGGATTCAATAGGCAAAGACATTATAGGGCCAGGAAGGGGTTCAGCGTGAGTTGAACAGGAGTAGAGCTGGGCAACTTGAGGCAGTGTGCAAGTTGCACTGGTTTAAGTGAGCCAAAAGGGTTCGGCATGCACTTCTATTCCGCAGGGTTTTATGTTAATGTGGCAGTCAAGTGATGGTTGCTTGATGAAGGGGAAGGCGTAGTCTGGAAGCAAGAAATCAGCTCGTCTGCAATGGGAGTTTGAGAGTAAGGTTGGCCAGTGCCACGCGGTGTTGGAGATTCTCAGGGAGATGGCTCGTCCTGGGCACGAGCTATATATCTAAGTGCATTATTTCTTGAAGCTACAATTTGTGTTTATACTTATGTGATTGATGTAAACTTGTGTATGTGATCAAATTAGCTTCTATTTGATGACGTTTTTGTGTCTTTAAGGCTTATTTAATACAGGGTGCATGAAACAAGTTTCAAATCCTTGAAAATCTCTAAATTTCTTGGGTTTTTCACTTTGTTGAGTCATGACGAGTTTTAGTGATAGGATCACACTAGTTGAACAAATTCTCTTGTCAAGAGCACTTAGGTTCCCAACTCTCCAACTCCCCAATTCCTTGATTAGGGCTTCAACAAGGTGCATCCTTGTCTGCTAAGGACTTCCTTAATGCCCTCAAACAGAGTAAACTACTTCCAAACTCCTAGGTGACCTATCAATGGTTAAGTGTACCTTTTGTTCTCATGCTCTCTTCCATCCTCCCAAGTGTACTCTACCTCCTAAGCAAGTGGTGAGTCTTGCAAGGGTGTGTAGGTAATCAAATTCTTGTCTTTATTCAATTCTTGATACATTTCATCAAGATCTTCTCAACACTTCCTTACCGATCTCATCAAATTGCCTATATTGGCCTTGTAGCCCTTGAGCCCCCAATTAGGTCTCCTAATCCAAGTTTTTAGGTTTCCTTGCAAATTGCTCCTGAAGGGCCTCCCAAACAAATCATGGATTCTTTGGTTATTTAGGAAACCCTAAGAGATTTTGTGGGTTTTGGGTTCCTAAGCCTCCGTACAGTACCCTATCTCAACTAGGAGGGTTTAGTGTGGGTTTTAATGGCTTCTAGGAGCTCCCTGTTCACATTATGGATATGCTTGCCAAATGGATTGGTCAAGCCTCTAGCTTTTCATCAGGGCTCTGTTTCATCTCCATTCTCATCTCGAAAGTCTTGGATTCAATCTTCTTAGTCACCCCTACAAGCAAACTTACAATTCACCTCCTTGTTCCTAGTTGGGCAATGACTGTGCTCGCCTAGGGCAAGGTTACAAAAATGGCCAAACTCATTACCAGGCCTCCTACTTGGCTATGTACCTTGTACATGGGCTCCACTTCCATGTCCCAACAAGGCATGATGAACACAATGGGATTTTAAGGGGGAGCCATGTTTCCACACTTAGCTATATACAGGCCAGTGAACTGGCTAAAACAAAAAGATTACACCTAAGCTATTGAAACTATATACAAATGCACAAATCAATACAGAATTGAAACAAAATGATGATTCCTATCAAAATCCTTCAATACAATAAAAAACCTAATCCATTATCCTCTATTGATGCCAAGAAACAATGGACTATATCTTAACTGTCTGTGACAGACTTCTGATTGCTTAGTGCCAGAAATTACAAAGTTCATCAACCTCGGTATTCGAGCCATCTGGGGCTTAAATAGCTTCTTTTCACCGGTTTTAGGTGGTTAGGAACTCCATTAGACCTAATTCCTTGGTCGGTCCCTTTAGGACAAAAAGTTGTCATCACAACTTTTGAGCAACTTTTTAGCAATTTGTCCTAAGTGCTCTTCCACATTCCTAGATCACTCCTAATCACCTAAAACGTTGTACAAAACACTTCTAAAGCTAATTTGGGCTCAATTTGGCCATTTCCTCACATATTGAGGTCTTTACCAACTTTGGACTCTTTTCCCCCTACTAGGGCTTATACTAGCTCCTAGGGTCAATTGAGCTCTCATACCAAGTTTCACTAACTCCAACTAAACTAACCTATCAAACTAACTTCCTCACATCTCTTAGACTCTCATGGAGTCTCTATTAACTCCATGATCTGGCTAGGATCAGTACAAGCCAAAAATAGGGTAGGACACTTAGCCTAGGTCCTAGGTGCTCCTGCACCATTTAGCCAAGTCTTGAGTCTTGAGTCAAGTTACCCTTGCAGAGTCCTTGAAAATCTCTAAATTTCTTGGGTTTTTCACTTGTCGAGTCTTGACGAGTTTTAGCTGAGTCCACACTGAGTCCGAGTCTCGTTTCTATGATGGAGATTGACAATGATTCCCCTAAGATAGCATGCCTCATCTCTAGCCTAGGTTGTTATGCTTGTGCTTTGTAATAGGGACATTCTTCTCTTTATTTAGAGACAATCCATATAGTAAGCATGATTTATTGTTAAATGTTAGTACTTAGTACTATTATACGAGTCTATTGTTAGAACAAGTGTGCATGTTGGAATGGTTGTGCAAAGCAGTTTCAGACATTGTAATTTATGTACTTCTCATTTTGTCTATTAATTGAGAGGGCAATAGCATTATGGAGAAGGGAAAATTCACCAACCTTGAGACTGTTTAAAATCTCAAGGGATGAACTACCTCTTGCACCACCTCACTTCAACTAGCACTCTAGTGAGCTAGGGGATCAAGACAACTTAGATGATAAAGAGAGATAAATGATACGGAAAATAAAAGAGCTAAATTAACTTAACTGTACTAGCTGATAAAAATGTTGACTACTCAAAACAAAAGGGCTAACTAACTCCTCTAACTCCTCTAACTACCGAGCTACCGAGCTTTGCAAACTCACCGTCCAAGACACACAAATCAAGGATGATTGTGCGGGTACAAGATGACAGCACAACACGCGTCATCCTATACAAGACAAAAAGCGGGGGAAACAAGTAAAGGGAGAAAACTTAGTTAACTAACAAAAAACAAAAAAGGACAACTATGCTATGAAAAGAAGAGTTACACAAATAAAAAGACCAAAAAGGCTTACAAATGGAGAAGGTTGATGAAGATGATAAGTTGCTCCACTTCCTCCTATGAAACCTCCACACATGGAAACAAAGAAAATGTTGGTGGTTGTTTGGAGACCTGCCTCAATCAGATCCATGCTTCGGTATTTCTACCTCCACAACGACCAAATAGACAAAATAACGATGATAGATAACTGCAAAAATAAATAGACAAACACTAAAGGTAATAATATTGCAAGATTTAGCTAAACAACTATGATATGTTGAACAAGATATAAAGTGAGGTAGTGTGAATAACTCCCCTTCACAACTACAAAACCAAAGCTTGATAGAGTGAAGGCAAGGACGGTCGATATAATGATGTTTAGAAAATGTAAGTTGTCCCAATACAATAACGAACTCAAGAAAATGGTGAAGAAATTGTAGAATGAGCGCTCAAGAGTGATAGTGAAACCAAGGAGTGTCAAGAAGCATGAGAAGGTCAATTGAAGCTAAAACATGAAGGGTGTTGGCTCAAACCTTAGTGGCAATGGGCAGTGGTGAGAGGCATTACATTGCAAGGGTGGCAATTGTAATGCTTTAATGGATCACTACGCATCTGTAGATTCTTGCTCAATTCTCTAGCCTGGTCAAACTCAGTCAACCGCAACAACCCTTTCCTACCTCTAACATACAACAATTATACGACTACAACACTAAAAAATCTACAAAAGACTCGACACAAATCATAAAAATGCTTTATGGAAGATTTACAAGACTACCCAAAACGAGAACTTGCTACTCGGAACCATAAAAATGGAACCTCCCAGAACCATAAAGACTAGAACCCTCATCTCTGGCCTTGAAATCCATTTTATAGAATAAGGGAGCAAACAAGCTTCGAGCTAGAAGACAACTGGCATCAGTTCATTAGACCGCATGACACAAAACAATGAGGAGATTCCGATCTGAAGATGACACGTGTCTCTTCTTCCTCAAAATTTGATTTGCCAAAATATCAACTCCCCTCCGTCAAGCCGAAAATATCTGACCTTTTAAAAGGCATTTCAGCTTTATCTTTATTTCTTGGAAACACGCAAAAACTTAAGCCATAAAAATATCAAATTCTCGCTCAATTCTCCAGCCTAGTCAAACTTGGTCAACCGCCCTTCTTTGACTCACATTGCAGCCTCTGATTTGCTCTACAACCTCGCAACTCCAAATCCTAACCACCAAGATAACTGGCGAAGTCGTTCCTAGCATTCCCTGTAACCATGTGCGGCGGGTTTGCAACACTTCCAATTAACTACTCTGAAACCTCGCGATCTCACAACTAACATTGCTTCGTGACCGTGTGCAGATTCGCAACATCTTCCACTAACCGCCAACCAACTATGACTGCCTACACCACGTGGCGCCCTCTCACGATCTCATGCTGACATCATCACTCCTCTAATTAGGATGGTGGGATCATGAAATCCTGCCACATGTTGCCCCGAACCCACTTGACCAACTTGACTTGCGTCTGCCACATGTTGCATTTTCATGATCCTGCCTCAAGCCTCCGATTCGCGAGATTACGAGCACCTATCACCTGTCACCGTCAAGCCCGCCATCCAATTCATCCTCCTACGATCGGCCTCACCACATGGCAGCATCTCACGATCTCGCGTTGACTTCATCGTTTTTCTCACTCGGATGGCGAGATGACGGGATGACACCACGTGTCATCCTGAACCCACCACCATGCCTTGAACTGCATGCCACATGGCACATTTTGGTTCGCTGCCATTGCTACGTCGTTGACTACCTCACCATCTGCATCATCCCAGTCTAGACATGTGGTAGCATCTCGCAATCCCACATTCATTATTGTCCTTGCAACTTCTTTCACAAGATCACTAAAGCCGTCAGATTTTATCACTGTTTAACTACCTTCACTCACTCTCCTCTGCCACGTGTCAAGTTTTGATTCGTTCATGCTGATGCAGGTCTCACTTGGAAATGCGTGTTACGAGCCCACAAAACTTGTCAAGTCATCCGCCAAGTCGGCCCTTCCAAGTTCAAGTCACCTCCGCTTGCGAGCTTCGCCAAAAGGCCGAGTGCCTTTTTGGCATTATACAACTTGTGCGCTTGTGTATAAAAACAAGTTAGCCAACCATGCCATCGATGTGGGATATATCCCCTGAATGGTCCACTGCACATTTCACGCACCCAACTCAGTTTGGAGCTTTAAAACCTTTAAAACCTTTCTGCCCCGTTCATTTGCAGTCCCTGTCGATCCATGGCATTAAAATGCTGATCGCATTTGCTTAAAACCTTTTAAAACAGGTTCAACAAATCCAATTTATGCCCGTCCCGAATATTGAATGCCAAAACAGAGCTTCTCAAACTAAGTGCAAAGGACTTCTACAAAATTTTCAAGAGTGATAGTTTCAAGATTTTGAGAGTACCAACAGGTGGAATGAGCACCCTCCAACATGGTGTAACAGATTTTCCTTGTCTTGTGGAGGACCCAACCATCAAGTCAGGTACCTTGGTATTCCATTCTCCATCAACCCATGCCTGAAAGAGATCTGGGAATGGATTAAAGGAAAGGTTGATGAGAAGATTGGAAAATGGAATACTCATTACCTCTCCTTAGATGGCAAATTTTAGGTATGTCAGAAAATTTTGTCCTCTTATTCTGTTTACTATGCCTATGGTCATCTCATTAATCAATCTCAATTTAATTACATACAGAAGAAAATAAGAGAGTTCTTGTGGTCGGATGGAAAAGGGAATAGAAAGAGGTATGCAATTAACTGGAAATGGTGCACTATGAGTAAGACCAAAGGTGGGTTGGGGTTGAAAGACTTGAGGACCCAAGGACTTGCTCTAGCAGTCAAATGGATTGTTAAAGCCACACAGAGAGAGGAAAGCCCTGCAAGATCCTAGTTAGACATAACATTTCAAGAACAGTACCCACCAAAGGGCCTTTGTGGAAGGGTCTACATTTTAGTGATCTTATGGCTGGATTATTCTCAATAAAAGTTGCAGGATCAAATGTCTTCAAGTCCATTTGGAAGGGATGGGAAAATGCAAGACTGCTAATATCTAACAACATTATAGTGGAGGATAATTTGATCTGTGGTGAAAAATCAATCTAGTGGAATCTGAAACATGGTGATAAACCTTTGGCCCTGCTTTAAGGATGGCAAGCTTTTGTGTTGGCAGGAGATTTGGCAGGAGTTTGATATCCCGCAGTCACAATGGAGGACATATTTGATGCTGAGGTATGCCTACCCAGGTGTTGTAATTTTAATGAGACTAGGATGACCCATTAAAAATGGCCAGATGGCTCCACTCTCCCCAGCGCTAAAGCCAAGAACATCAATAGCCTCCTCACTGATAATAATGAGATATTTGAACATTTCAACTCCTCCTGGAATACTGACAATGACCTCGTGGATTGGCAGAAAAATTTTAGTGGTCTATGGGTCGGACTTGTTGAGCCTAAAAAGAAATTTTTCATGTAACGACTCCTACATAGATAGTTGGTCAAAAAGCCTAAGGGGGTACCAAACATTTGCTCCTTTTGTAAATCACCTGAATCGGTCTGCCATGTCTTTTTTGATTGCTTGTTTGCTAAAGAAGTTTGGAGCTTGTTTGGCTTATCATTAAATGGAAATTTTAATTATCTTTAATGTTTTGTTTCAAGTATCTTGATCCTTAAGAAACACTATAATGTTTTCTGGTCTAACTTGTCTATTGAAATACTAAGGATTATCTGGAAGTTTCGTAATGACAATATATTTGCTGGCAGAGATAGGCACCTTACTAAGTCTCTACGGAGACTCATATTTCATAATGTTGTTGTGCAGAATACAGTTGTTACGAGGTTGAATGAAAGGGAGTTCAAGGACCTCCTACAAGATGGGACTATGAGAATGTTTAAATGGGAACCTCCCATGGCTATAGGTGGTCCCGAACAACCCCAGATCGCTCTCCTTTTGAGACTGCCCTAGAGAACTTCATGGTTGAGATCAATAAACAAAGAGAGAAGGAAAGACAAGAGAGAGCTGCTCCAGTAGCAGCACCACCACTTGCTGCCATTCCAGATTTCCCAGTGGCTGAAATAATTTATCACCCCTACAGGCAATACATACAGGATGACAAAATTCTAAGATGGATGGAGGGAATGACAGGCTGAACTGTGTGGGTGGACAGGAAAGTGAATCACAACGACAGGATCTGAGGAAACAGAGACATTTTTGTAATTTTGTATATCTGATGTATATGGATGGTATAGTTTTGTATAGCATGATGGATAAATCATGATGTTTTAGAAGTACATATCTTTTTGTTTCTATAGGCTGAAAACTGTTATACAAGTTCCATGTAACAGATATATCAGATAAGCAGTTTATAGCTGCTGAACAGTAACATTTATCGTTGCAGTTTCCTACATTACAAGTAATAGAAAAAAAAACAATTTTGAGTGTGCTGAATAATTGGTCCATCCTAACTTATTATACAAAAAAGCAGTAAATTCATCCATAAAAATCATAATAATATAAAATAGGTGAAAATGAATCTTTCAAGAAGGTTTCCATCATACAAAATGCATGTTCAAGGATGAAATGAATATACAACAGTATATGTTTTCAGGGCACGTCACTTAACACATATGCCTAACAAAGACATGTCAATTTAAATACGCATAACTAAGATGAATATTATACTCCTATTTTCCAAAAATAAACAATATTCGTTATTAAAAAACAAAACAAAAAGTAGTACATGATGTCATTGTCTGATCACCTTTAGATTTCTTGAAAGTTGAAAGCAAGGAAAGTAAAATTCAAAGAGACAAAATTAAGACAATCAAGCATTTTCAAATTTGAATGGAAATTATTTGCCTTGCTGTTTGAATAGACAATCAATCATTTTTTAAAAACACTTTGAGGACAGTTACAAAACTTCAAGTTTGATACCTCATTTAATGGAAGCTACTAAATTTATATGGTGCAAGGAAAGAAATTTCGAATGATTTCTTTAACCAAAACAATTTAATAGAGGAAATTAAGAAAACAAAATTATCCAATTTTTTGAATTTAGAATCTGAAGATTGAAAAAGGTAAGCGCAATCTGTAAGTTAATGTTGGTTCAGCACAAGAGCAAATGTAGGATAGGAAGAATTCACACAAGTCAAAATTAAATTTTCCAAAGACTGAAGTTTGCAATCAGCCCATGTAGGCATTCAAAAAGCCAGCATCTTGAAGTTAAAAATCCTCAATACCCGAGGTAAGAAAAAATAGCTTCTTGTGAAACATACAGTTTGCATATACAACTCGAATCATGTGTAATTGTTTGTATACCATGCCCATGTTTGCAAAGCAATCAAGCAACTGGGGTTTTCAATTTCTCAAAGAGCTTCATTAAGACAGATTTCAAAACTTGGGCCTCTAAATATGAAATCCAAAGGCCTGTCTAATGCATTGGTATGATAAAAGTCCAGTCAATGAGTTTGTTTTCAAATATCTTGTAGGTTTTCTCCCCATTCGGGTAAAGTGGATACTGCATCACAAGTAATCAATTTTCCAAGGGTAAAGTGGAACAGTATTACTTCAGTAGAAACAGAGAACCCACATGTAACAAAGAAAGAAATCATATCAATTCTCACAAATAACAAACAGTTGAAAATAGGAATGCAAAGAAAAAGAAGTCAAGGAACCACCATCAAAGGAGTGCCACAAGAGCAACAATTGAAAAAACCCAACCATAACATGAAACACAGTACCTTGTCAACCATAGAAGACCATTTGTGCAACTAGAAGAACCCTTAGCCGTCTTTTCTTCAACCTCTTTGCGCACAATATTGTACAATAAATGGTATGCCGAAGGATCCGAATTGTACTTCGCATCCAATCTCTGCATTAAAATAATTAAATCTTTTTAATTTACGTGCTCAAGAAAACAACAATTCTTTGTTCTGCAATGTTTATTCATAGAAATAAACATATCAATGGCATAAAAAAATAAAAGGAATGATACACTATAACCAATTACCACTTGAAATTTGACTGTGAAAACGACAAAAATTAGACACTTGGATCTATGTTAAAATAAGGCATATGCAAGATTGTTAGTTTTCTCTTCTTTGCCTCGATTATTATCCATCCTTCTCAAATACCATCGCTAGTTAATCAAAGAATAATGCTTGAAGTAAAGCCCAAAAATAAGTTTGTTATGTTGTGTGGTCAATGTTTGTGACAACTAGAAAGAATGAATATGGATGGAAACTAAAATATGAAAGAGTACTCATGAGTCATTTCAAGAGTTAAGTGCATAAAAAGTCATGACCAAGTCCTCCCAAATCCAAGTCACAAATTTGCCACTGGTACTGATGAGTACTTGGTGAGTCCAAGAACCTGACTCGTGACTGTTTGTAGACAAAGTCCCATGGGGAAAAACAATGCACCCAGACACTGAAAAAATGCAGAAATTACAAAGATATTGTGGAAGCGAGATTTCTGCAATTTCTTAAGTTTCAAGTATGTTTCTTTCTTGTTTTTTTCTAAATTTCTTTCATGCATTATAATTCATCTAGAATTTCTGCATTTACAAATTTGTTTCGTTTCAAAGCTATAGCTTCTGAAACAAAATTATTTTTTCAACACTGACTAAATTTGTGTTCTTATTTTGAAAACTTGGCCTTCAAAATATGGCCAAATTTCCAATATATGCTTTTGGCCATAGTTTGAAAACTTATGGCTTGCCAAAGCTTGATAGACCCACACTTGATTAGTTGGCAAAAAAATAGCAAAACTTGACTAATTAAAAGATACTAAAATTCCTTAAAAAACATACATTTCTTGCAAAATACAACTATACAATGTATTCGTTGAGATTGTAGAAAATTGGGAAGGAGTACAATGGCCAAGTTTTCAAAATATGGTAAGTGTTGTTGTCCAATAGTGGATCTTAGAGAGTTTACTACCTAAGTCACAAGGTTTGAACACAAGTTCATGTTTGGCAACAATAAAATTTAGATGAAGTTCGACGACAAGAAAAAATCCGAAAGCCTTATTCAATTCATTTATTTTAAAATATTAATAATATATGCACCAAATTATAATTTATTAATACCAAAGTATAAAATTATATTAAGTGATAAATTTAAAATTTATTTTAAATATTTAAATTTGTTTAATTATTAAATGTCAATATTGAAAAAATAAATAAATAAACAATCAAAGTAAAATAATATTAAGTTTTAATATATTAAACATTATTTTTAATAAAATTTTGATATAAATAAATTAATATTAACCTTTTAAGGAACATTAATTATTAAAATATTAAATATATGTTTTACAAATTTTTAAACTATAAAAAAGTTTTAAAACAACTATATATAGTACAACTTAAAACATCAAATGAAATCACAATGGCCTAATTTACCATTGCAACTTCAAGCAAACTACGATACAAGTGTTGATAGGATCCATGGCCACAGTGGTCGATGAGACAATCGCCACGAGAGTTTGCGCTATCTAGACCTTTCCTCAAACTCGTGGGTTTCACATGGTGGCTCTCATGCAAAGCAACTCCTCTCACCCACTATTTCTTTGTAGTTGCACCTTGAAGAAATGTATTGTGCCATAGCCGCAAGTGGAGAAATTATGTTCTCAAAAACCCTAATAATGAAAAATGTTTTGCAAAAAAAGAAGTCAATAAAGATACAATTGCCCTTTTTCGTACAATTTAGCCATGAATTTTACTTAAACTATTCGCTGAAATTTGAACTTCAACCATGAAATTTTGCGAACAAGCACACTTTCAAATCTTAGCTCGACTCCTCAAAAGGGTGCCTGTTTTTTAGTACATGAAACTAAAAAAAAATGTTTTAAAAAAAATACAAGATAAGTTAAATCATACAACTCACCAAATTTTTGCATAACTAATAATATATATCGACATGCTCTAGATGAACATGTAAGAGGGATGTGCATAGAACTTCCAATACATTCTTTCTATAAGCTGAGTTGTGGGGAGAGCAACCTAATATAAGCTAGGATTGGATGACTAAAAACTTATTAGCCTTGGGAACCATAAGAACAAGCTATAAGAGGGCAGATTCATTGGTTATCCCAAAAAAGTACTTGCCTTGGGGACATGCGAATGAAGCATATTGAAATGTAGTTTCCTTGGGAAAATATGAATGTAGCATTTGGGCGAGGTGCCATTAGGCACCCCAAATTGTACCTTCATTGTATAAGGGTGCTCTGCCTTGCAATTGGTCAAAGTGCCAGCTAATCTTTTTTGGATGACAATGTTGGATGTAGCCTACAAATAAGATGGTAGGCAATGTTCCAAAATATTAAGAATTTAACAAGTCAAGAACTAAGGAATTACGGCATCATTTTGAGCGAAATAGTTCTTTGGGAACTAACTCAATGTTCCAAGCACTATCAAAGAAGCATCTCTTGTTGTGTCCCATATGTGGTTTTGGGACATGGCCTAATGTCACAAATAAGAATGCATTCAAGATGGTACATGATGACATGAATTATGGTTCCATGCATCTATTGTCGTGTCTCATCTACGGTATTGGGACATGTCTTAATGTCAAGAATAAAAATGCATGCAAGATGGCACTTGAATTATGAACCTCTTCGTATAGAAGTTGCAAAAAGATCCAACTATACCATGTTTCCAAATGACATCCACTAATCAACTTCCACTTCTTGGTGTTAATGCCACAATATATTAAACTGACATTCACAAAATCAGAAAAATAATCTTTAATGCAAATGTAAGTGAAAAACAACTATACATTTTACAATAGCAATTTTGAACCCAAAAGCAAAATTAATTTAACTTAAAATGCATTTCAAATGAGCTTGAATAGCAATAGCATTAAATAAGTTAATGTAAGATAGCCATTCCTAAACTCTAAATTGTACCTTTAAAAAAAGAAATTCCATTAAAAAAAAAAGCCTTAAAAAATAATAAAATTTATGCAAATTGAATTTAAAGCTTTGAAAGCATGTTTAAAAACCCAAATCTAATGGGATGATGTTACATTCTTGCAACACTTGGAAAAAAGAAAAGAAAAGAATACTGACCTAGAAAACTCAAAATGCACAAATTTGCTCCACCAATCTGCTTTAAACTTATTTGAATTCACTTGGGCAAACTTGCAAATGTTTCGAAGAAATGGCACGGTCAAACATACTTAAAAAGACCAAAAGCCTGCTGATTGCATTGCTTTACCCACAATTTTCTATGTTTTTCTGCCATGTCAGACTATGCAGGATTTTATCCTATGTCCAGGCAAGTCTGCATGGCAAACTCACTGAGTAGTCAACAGTAGTCACAACAAGCTTGGACAACAAATTCACTTAAACTTGTCTGTTCCAAGTCATGAGTAGATTGGTTTACAAAAACGCTTACTAGTATTTGGTTAGTATTAAAAACCTACATTCTATTCAGGCTGAGACTTCAACCATGCCATGGATGTCGCCTTGAATTAGGGAGCAAACAGCAAAAGGATACCCTCAAACAATACTGACCTAGAATCCTCAAAATGCACAAATTTACTCCACCAATCTGCTTTAAACTTATATGAATTCACTTGGGCAAACTTGCAAATGTTTCGAAGAAATGGCATGGTCAAACATACTTAAAAAGACCAAGAGCCTGCTAATTGCATTGTTTTACCCACAATTTTCTATGTTTTTCTGCCATGTCAGACTATGCAGGATTTTATCCTATGTCCAGGCAAGTCTGCATGGCAAACTCACTGAGTAGTCAACAGTAGTCACAACAAGCTTGGACAACAAATTCACTTAAACTTGTCTGTTCCAAGTCATGAGTAGATTGGTCTACAAAAACGCTTACTAGTATTTGGTTAGTATTAAAAACCTATATTCCATTCAGGCTGAGACTTCAACCATGCCATGGATGTCGCCTTGAATTAGGGAGCAAACAGCAAAAGGATATCCTCAAACCTAGCCAAGCGCATCAAATAATCTTGATCAAGGCCAGGGATATTGGTCCCTTTAGCCTTTGGACTTATCAAATCACATGCCGGTCTCATCATGGTGGTGGATAGTGAGTCATTGGTTCGACTCAAAGTTTCATTGCAGACGTATGACAATGCTGACCTCCAACCTTCATGTCCAGCTTATTTCGATAATAAATTAACTTCCAGCATTGGTCTCCAGCTTTGGCATCCATTAGCTGCTTGTCCATTTGAGAGGTCTGCTCCTCACGTGCCAATTTCTATTTTTATTTGGATTTATTACTTGTATCTAACTGCTTTGCATTTGCCAGCTTTATTGGGATGTATTTTTCAAATCCTAGAGCTTCTATTTATCCTAACACTGTTTGTTGTAACTAGATGTACTTTCAAGTCCAATTGACCTCCTTTTTTCCTTTCTTGGACATTGATATAATCTCTCTTTGTTTCTTTCTCAACAGAATGTTGTAGTCATATATAATCTTTATATATATGCTAAAAAGAGGAGAGCTGCCCACTTAAAAACATCCAGTTAGTGGTCTATAGTTTAGGACCAATCATGAACGCAAATGTTCAAACATCCATGACCCAGACTTCTTTCTAGACATATCAATTATACAGCATTATTTCATTATGAGAATCTCATTGGCTAGCTGCATTAGATAAAAGTTCAGCTATGCAATACTTGCAGTAAATTGTTTTATAGGATTATTCTGTTGAAAATTTATAAAGAGAGGAAACATATTGGAAAGCAAAGTTCCACATCCACAACTAGAGTAAACAGTATTCACTGCTGGAAAGGAAAAGAAATATCAAGAGATAAAAAACAATGGACTGAAGCAAACAATCAATATGCATGATCACCATTACTTAAATATCAGTAGAACTCCTGAAAATAGAATACTCACATCCAAACAATTAATCAGTTTGAGATGAAAGAAAGAAAGAAACAGCTAGGGCTCTTTTCAACCTATTCCTTTCCTATTGTAACTAAACATATTTTCAGGTCCCGCTCAGATACATTTACTATACCTTATCTTCCATCTTTCTAATTTATGTTGCTAGATCATTTCTCCCCTAAAAGAAATATTCAAAGTATTCAAAACTTACTGATATATTCCCACCAACATCTGATTTTACAAGTGCCATGGCTGCACCAAACTTGTCTGCAAAAAAAGCCAAAGCATAAACAGTATTAATCAGTCTTCAATAAACATTATTTCTAACAAACAAGGTAAAATTAAAATATCACGTAAAAAATCCTCTAAGGAAACCTCCCACTATACAGTGACATAGGGACCATATAGTTTTTTTAGAGTCAAGATATGCTATAAACTAATAATACATGCAATATCTATCACAGAACTCATTAAGAATAATTTTACATTTCATTGGAAATCATTCAGGAATTAGTTATTTATTTTAAGGCAAAAATTTGCAAGTTATTTAACCATAGATGAAACTTGAAAACCCTCATAAAAAGATTAAATATCCCCATATGGACAGAAGACAAAAAGACAATAATGGATAACCTACCACTCTATGCTCTTTTTCTTGAGATCTACCCCAGAAGTGTTGGAGTACAATACCACTGAGAGGGGGGGGTGATTCAGTGGTAAATCAACTTCAACTGATCTTAAATAGACTTTGAAGAAACTTGAAACAAAATAACTATGAAGATATTCAGACCTTTTCAAAGACATTGATACATTATGAATGTGTGTTTAGGCAGAACAAATGAACAACTAGGAACATAAGAATACTATTTATCATACACTTGAGGCATTTAAGAGTTGTATAAAAGTACTGATTATAAAAGAGCAGAGTTAAAAACTGAACGACATAACATAGACAAGTAAATCATGGAGACCAGACAAAACATTAACTCGTGACACAATATTTCCTCGTGGATCCAATTAAGGACAGTCCAAACCTTGCACCCAACAGAACAACACAGTGGAATACTCAACAACACAACAACAAAGTAATTGTTTAACTCTGATTTTCATTAACATGCCCAGCTGTAAGGCCTTCCGGGTTAGGGCCAATTACAATCAGAAAACAATTCTGCAAGATCCCAACAGATCCAATACAATCTCAGCTAGTTCAGCTCTGAAGACAATCAAACGCTGATGGAAACCCTAAGGCAAATCTAAACTTGAGCTCGCAAGCCTCCAAGCAATCTCCTTGTCTCCAAGTGTGTAAACCACTAGCTTTGCAAATTACAAACTATCAGATAACAATCTGATCTGCAAGATCTCTTCCACAACTTCGTCAACTCCAGCTTTCAGAACCTCAGATCTGATTCGCTAAGTCTTCCAAGTCATCTAGATCCGTGACCTCTAAGTCCTCCTGAACAACTACCCCAAACATCCTATAAGTACTAGTCATCAGCCACAAGTCGGTTGGATGAAACCATTAACTCCCCAATAAATAATTAAATGTCATACAAGTCGGCTTACAATTGTATACAAACATTTAATTCAGCATGTCGGCCTATAACAATAGCTACCAACAATAAATGCACCAAGTCGGCTCAACAAATCATACAAAACTCCAGTCGGTAAGCCAGAACTACCGAGCGACAGTGAATTAACCGAGCACGCCAGGCATCGCCGAGCACCAATGTCGACAGAGCACTACAGGCATGACTGAGTAACACTTTCACCGAGCGCCAGAGACTACCGAGTTTCTTCAGTGACCGAGCTTCCTTCAATGACCAAGGCCGTCGGTCAAGGCTGCAACCAAGTAATACCGGCCAAAATACAAACACCCATGCAGTTTCACTGAGGACAAAGAATGCCCCTGCTTTAACCTTGGATGCCCCTGCATCAGAAACCCAAAACACTTTTGTATAACGCTGATAGCCAAAGGCATTGTTCAACTTTAAAATATGACATAAGTTTTACTTATGTCGTTTACATTTGATCCTATACAATGTGCAAAGCCGACCCAAAGGCTTGCCATTGTATACAACTTTTTAATGCCTTGGTCACAACCTTTATAAGTCATGCAATGCCTTAGTCACTAAAAGTGACCACATAATACAAGATTTATGTATAGGACAAGTTCCTTCCTCTATTTCAAATGCCAAGACTTCTAGGTAATTGTATAAAGACTATGAAATACAATGGCATAAAATGTATAAACATGTGATACAATTTTAGAACCAAAAACAACCTGATATAGTCCACAATGCTCTGCTCTATATCAAAGAAATCTGCCATATTAAAGCTCAATCCCACCAAGTGCATAAACTGATTGTGCAATGCAAATTCAATATCGCTGTGTATGTCGTGAATGCTAAATGCAATCATGTACCAATGAATATTCCCTTTCAAATACTATGACATCAAGTCACTCAAAGTGACCAAGCAATATTGTCACTTGCAATTTCACTTGGATAACAAAATGAACATGTAAACTGACTTCAAAATGCAAAAACCAAGACAAATGCATAGAGGATATTACATTTGTGATATCAAAGAAATCTGCCATGTTAAAGCTCAATCCCACCAAGTACATAAACTGATTGTGCAATGCAAATTCAATATCACTGTGTATGTCGTGAATGCTAAATGCAATCATGTACCAATGAATATTCCCTTTCAAATACTATGGCATCAAGTCACTCAAAGTGACCAAGCAATGTTGTCAATTGCAATTTCACTTAGATAACAGAATGAACATGTAAACTGACTTCAAAATGCAAAAACCAAGACAAATGCATAGAGGATATTACATTTGTGACTTGGAATGCCACTTTGGAAACATAATGACTGTAGAGCAACATTGAGCATCACATAGTCTGACTGTAACTGAAGTGAAACTGGTAAGTTATATTAGGCTTTAGTGCTAATCAAACCTGTCATCATACGAATAATATAACTCTGATCCAAACTGTGTCATTTATGTATCAAACTGAGCCTAACTTACTGAATGTATCAAAATATGTATCAAGTGTCCTGTCTCATATAGCAAGCTGATATCAAATATATATCAAGTGCCCACTGATCAATCAAGGTGCCAATCAAGTGTGTCAAGTAATCAAGGGATCAATGCCAAGTATAGTCAAATGCCAAATATGACCAGTGCATGACAAGTTAGTGTTTGGGCATCAAGGGCAACACAAGGTTAGGAGCAACAAGAAGTTCATGTCATGGGTCCTCTAGGTAATGTGGGTTTGGTAGAATCAAGAAGCCTCTTCAATGGAAGGCTTATGTAGAAAGACTTTTAAGCACATGATGAAATAATTAGCTGAATTGTGAAAATCTTAACTGGACCCCAGTGACCTTATGGCCATAGCCCACTACTGGAATTACAACTTCACAGAACTCAAGAATCTTAGTGCTGGATAGTTCACAATCTAAGTTACCGGTTCAAGTTCGGTTCTAAGTTCGGGTACGAAGAACCGGTTGGCAAGTTCGACAAAATTTTGAAAAGGGGTTTGAGTTCGGGTTCGAAGAAACGTGTAAAAATTTTAAAATTATATATATATATATACATATTTATGAAGCCTAGAAGCATGAGTTAAAATTAGAATGTCACATAGTATCATAAAAACAATGAAAAAACACCATAAACTTGTAATCGTAGAATCATATCAACATCAAAATATTAAAATAATAATATTGAGTTGAATTATCATTGTTTTGACTTTCAACAATTGGAACTTTATACTAAGTTTCAATCATCTAATGGATTATCTATTCTTCTTCTTCATCATCATCATCAAAGGCATTAGTTGATTCAGAAACAGTGCCAATGCTAATGGGATCAGCTGCATCAATAACATTCTCACTTTCCAAGTCCTCAAATGCTTATTACTTTTTCACTGTACAAAGAGCTTGTTTGTTTGTAAGTATTAATTAACATCCTACTTGAAAAATCATAAATGTTAAAAAAGTAGCTGGCAACTCCCTTCACCTATTGAAGATATTGTTTAATGTTTAAAATATGATTTATCACTATAGAGAGCTTCCAATTAATTGGACAGGGGTCATTATCAGCAATTGGATATAAAAATTTCACTGGAAGAAATCGTGAGGGCTAGTTTAATTTGATGTAATAAATATCTGAACTTCAGTATATTTTGTTTTGTAATGTTTAAGATCTTATTCAAATTCTGTAATAATTGTTTTCCGCACTAAATTATAGAATGTTTCTCAGTGGAAATGTACCTGGTTCGCACTTGGTCTGCCTGGGTCTGCCCTGGTTCGACCTGGGTTTGGCCCAGACGAACCGGCCTGCCAGAGTTTGAACCCTGGGCGAGCCCACAGGCAAACCAGACCAGAACCAAGTACCAGTTCGAACTCAGGCTGGTCCGGAGGGGTCTAGGGGCAAACCGGGGTAACTTAGTTCACAATCCAAGGAATTTTTGTGCATCGCATAGATCTGAGGTCTTTACATTTTGTCATTGTATTAATTATCATAGTGTTCAAAAAAATTCAGAACACACAATGTTTTAAAGTACAAGAACTTGCAACAAAAAATCTTTACCATGTTAGCTTAGCTCAAAAAAATTATTTATCCAATTACTTGAAAGTTCAATTGATGATTGACCATTCAATTATCCAATAGCAGACTGTCGTTATTGTTTAGGCCCTGTTCTGCCCTTGTCAAACTTCAAATCCAACTTTAGACAATTGAAATTCAACTCATATGTTTACTAATATTAAACTTCTAATTATTTGGGTTCAGTGGTGCCCCTTTCGAACCAAGGATGTAATTACAAATGTTTCATGTCAAAGTCTGTGTCACAAGCTATGAATGTTGTATCAAGCTTGACTGACATGATACCTAAATTGGAAAGAAATGAATATTGGAGAAAATGGAGGAATACTAATGGAGAGCGATTACAGGGGATAAGTCAGCTAACAGTCTTAACATAGAAATTAAGCTACTCGCTGAAGTGAACTGCACCTAGATACCTAAGAACTTAATCCTTTCATAACCTAGTTATTATCAAACAAATGTCCAGAAATTGTAAGAATAGCATTATATTTAAACAGTAAACTCATATATAACTGTGCACAAACAATTATGTATGAAACTGAAAATAACAGACAGAAACTTACATGCAGACAAAAATAAACAGGAGTAACTTTGAACAGCAGCTCTGCCCGTGAGCAGGCCCTTTCCCAAGAACAGAGTATGTTTCTCTTGTTCCTCAGAAAGCACCTAATATGGACTCAAAATGATGGTTTTATATTCATGAAATGGTTCACCAATCAGCAATTAAAGGTTGCTGTGAACAGATATTTGAAACTTGAAACTTGAATACACTATCATTCAATCCTTCTATTCTTCTATATCTTCACATGGTTGAAGAATGATCTATTTATAAACAAATTCAAGCAAAACAGCAATTCATAATAATATCATTTGCTCCACATCTCATGGGATATTGTCATGGGATGTTGATGCAAAAAATACATACACAATCAAATCCAAAAGCACTAACAGCAACAAAATTCTCCCCAAATTGAGCAGAATAGTTAAAAGTAAAACAGTAAAATAAACACTTTGTAATTATTAGTTAGGAAGTTAGGTGACCTAGCAATGTTTGGGAAAACAGGCTGACAATTGAAAATGCCACCTGTCCACCAAATTCTTCACTATCCTTCCATTCCCTGCTTTAGCTGTTGTTCTAGAGTTGCTAGCTGTGATTGCTACAATTGATGACAGGCAATATCCTAAAACTTTACCGCATGACATCATTCTTATGATATCTCTAGTTATATGCCTATTTAGGTTATGGGGTTGATGATAATTTAATTATCTGATACTGAATTTTACGGGTTACATGAATTATATGGTTTTTTATTATTGTCTAACATGTGCTACATACGATGGCTGGGACAAATATTACCAGGGAAGGTGGAACTAGGCATGGTTCATGAAGAGTATTAAACACTTAGCCCAGGGTTGTGATGCATTATGATTAACCTTAATTAAATAACGTAATCAAATGAATAAGAGATAGTAATTAAATTAGACTCGTGATATTGCTATCAGAATTCAACTGTGTAATTTTTGAGTCAAACTTATTGACCCATGTTTCATGAGTAGTGGTTCACACGAACCCATCTCTCATGAGAATGAATGGAACACTTAGCACTCATTGGATCTAGGTGATGCTCACAGAGGTGAAGCACCGGGACTTCCCGGGAGGTCACCCATCCCAGTACTACTCCAGCTTGAGTGCACTTAACTACGGAGTTTCCTCCATGGTTAAACCCACTCTACTTGCAACCCCATTTGCAAAACCTTCACCAAGTGTTGTGCCTTATGAACCATTCATTAGAAAGCCCCTTAAGCTCATCAATTGATAAGTAGGAGATATTTTCCACATCAAGTCAAATTGTGATATTGCTATCAAGATTCAACTGTGTAATTTTTGAGTCAAACTTATTGACCCATGTTTCATGAGTAGTGGTTCACACGAACCCATCTCTCATGAGAATGAATGGAACACTTAGCACTCATTGGATCTAGGTGATGCTCACAGAGGTGGAGCACCGGGACTTCCCGAGAGGTCACCCATCCCAGTACTACTCCAGCTTGAGCGTGCTTAACTACGGAGTTTCCTCCATGGTTAAACCCACTTTGCTTGCAACCCCATTTGCAAAACCTTCACCAAGTGTTGTGCCTTATGAACCATTCATTAGAAAGCCCCTTAAGCTCATCAATTGATAAGTAGGAGATATTTTCCACAGCAAGTCAAATTGTGATATTGCTATCAGGATTCAACTGTGTAGTTTTTGAGTCAAACTTATTGACCCATGTTTCATGAGTAGTGGTTCACACGAACCCATCTCTCATGAGAATGAATGGAACACTTAGCACTCATTGGATCTAGGTGATGCTCACAAAGGTGAAGCACCGGGACTTCCCGAGAGGTCACCATCCCAGTACTACTCCAGCTTGAGCGCGCTTAACTAAGGAGTTTCCTCCATGGTTAAACCCACTCTGCTTGCAACCCCATTTGCAAAACCTTCACCAAGTGTTGTGCCTTATGAACCATTCATTAGAAAGCCCCTTAAGCTCATCAATTGATTAGGAGATATTTTCCATAGCAAGTCAAATTGTGATATTGCTATCAGGATTCAACTGTGTAGTTTTTGAGTCAACTATGTAGTTAAGGGGCTTTCTAATAAATGGTTCATAAGGCACAACACTTGGTGAAGGTTTTGCAAATGGGGTTGCAAGCAGAGTGGGTTTAACCATGGAGGAAACTCTGTAGTTAAGCGCGCTCAAGCTGGAGTAGTACTGGGATGGGTGACCTCCCGGGAAGTCCCGGTGCTTCACCTCTATGAGCATCACCTAGATCCAATGAGTGCTAAGTGTTCCATTCATTCTCATGAGAGATGGGTTCGTGTGAACCACTACTCATGAAACATGGATCAATAAGTTTGACTCAAAAACTACACAGTTGAATCCTAATAGCAATATCACAATTTGACTTGCTGTGGAAAATATCTCCTACTTATAAATTAGACTCGCTTATTTAATTGTGAGAATTAAACTAGAATTGTTTGATTAAATTTGAACGTGTATTTATTTAACTTTATTACCATTGGCTTGGAAACTCTTGCATCTATTTGATGCATTATGCAAGTTTAAAATATAGATTTACAATATTAAAAAATAGGTCAGGTATATTCTTTATTGTGATAAATAAAGCACAAGTTATGTTCGAGTTAGATAGAGGATAACTATCTTGAATTAGAACTGAATAAATAATCAAATATTGGATTGCTTTTGTTACAAGATAGTGTATGACTGGAATCATAGTAACTTTACACTTACCACAACGGCATGGCAAGCTGAAAATATAAATGGAATCCAATTACACAGATGCTTAAAACAGGAAAAAACATGGCAAACTAAAAAAACACTAAAATTCTCAGAATAAGTACAGAAGTTATTTCACGCCAAATTGAGTGCATAGAAAGAGAAATAAAGTCCAATTATAAGACAAATAAAGACTCAATGTTGAATTACTCTCAAATTCTCCTTAAGTTATATAAAACACTGGAAAAAATGAAAATGTTATTTCATGCCAAATATGCATAGAAAGAGAAACGAAGTCCAGATTTCAGGAAACAGAAGCAAGATAATATTAGCATTAATTTATTCAACAAAACAAAAAATTCTTCTGTGCAAGCTTGATGGAGAGTGAGGTTGGAAAGGTCGTGAAATTTGGAGGGGAGAGAATCTGTGCCTTTTCCACGCCTACTGGTTTATCCCCTTGGTGATATGTTCATTTCCAGGTGTATAAAGGAAGTGAATGGAATTTGTGAATATTGCTTGGCCCATTCAGCTGAAAAGCATCATGGGAATTTACATAGAGCAGAATAGGCTCAGTGCCTAGGTGTTTCTACTTTAAGTCTTTAAAATGTTCATACAAACAAGGCCTATAATATTTTTGATCTGTATGATAATCATTTTGGATAATCCCCCCATATTCACAAGAACACAAATAAAAATATGATCTTTCAACTTTAACCTGTGAATTACACAAAAGCTTCGTACTTCAGTGAACACAATTGTTTGGAAATTGACCCTTTGTTATCATAAATATTGCATATGGAAATAATCAGAGACAACATTTTATCAAAAACAATTATTTTGGGGAGAAAATAATACCTACCAATTACAGGCAACACACATTGTATCAAAGTACATTCAAATTTTTTTATTAAATAAAAACAAAACTAAAAGGTTCATATTTAAATAGAACAACTGTTTGGAAATTGATCATTTAATGTCAAACATGATGCGAATGGAAATAGGAGGCAAATTTTATCAGTAAACAAAAAAAACTAAAAGAAACTTGACTTAATTACTTAAATTTAATTATTGCAAAGTCATTTAATACATAAATGATCTAAATATTTTTTCTGCTGTTGAGCAGTAATTTGGAAACTTGAGTGTTGGTTTTGCTAGCTAAAGGATGTCCATTAATCTGATCCTTCTTATCTCTATATATACCCCTTTCCCTCTCTCTGCAATTATTTTGAGTGTGTTACACTATGACCATACCAATTGGATCTTCAATATTGTTGAGTCATCAAACTGATATGGGATCAATACAGTCCAATTTGGACACATGGTCCATTTGTTTGGCAACTAAGCTTAGCTTCTTCCTGCCTCTATATATGCCTGAATAAGATCACTTTGTGATGACCCCGGCCTTTCTTCCTCTTGCTTTTGGGAAACAGTGGCGAGATAATATTGGAATTAATTTATTCACCAGGAAAATATGGTTTAAAAAAGACTTGAGAGCCACATCACTGATTCATGTGATACATATAGAATGCCTTTGTCTTGGAGCAAGCAACCACTCCCCCGGCCTTTAATACATGCAAGTCAGTTGCTTCTCTGCTCTATTTGAAAGGAGCAGTTGCTAATTGATTAAGCTGATCTTGGGCGATTGAGGCCCACCTTTCAGTAGAGGTTGGCGGGATAATGGAAATTCTTTTGTGCAAGGTTGATGGAGAATGATGTTTGCAAGGCCATGAGATTTGGAAGGCATAGAATCTGTGCCTTTCCCAGGCCCACTGTTTTTGCCCCTTGGTGATACGTAGGTTCCAGATGCATAAAAGAAGTGGAAAGAATTAGTGAATGTTGCTTGCTTCATTCAGGGGATAAAAAATACGGAAATTCAGATAGAGTAGAGTAGACTTAGCGACTAGGCGTCCTAAGGTGTTTCTCAAAAGAAACTCTCTAATATCCATGTTCTTCACTTGATCTGTATGATAATTGGTTGGGATCTACTTTTTCACTTAAGAAAGAAAAAAAATTGCTGGTCTAGGGTCCTTAATCGTAGCTAAGAGGAAAAAAAACCGACAAGAAGGATCTGGAATACACCTAAATGTAAACAAATCCTTGAAAAACTAATGGAATGACAAAGTGATAAAAATTCTATAATAGGAACTATAGATAAACATTGTCAATTCAAACATAAAATCACAATTTTATTTCCACATTAATATTTCTTGGAAGATAAAATACAAATGCGCATGAAAATTATAACAAAACCAAAAAATAGAAGAACTCAAAACTACTGTGACAAAATTACAAATGTAATGTATGCAATCAGAATTCAGTAAATATGAAGAATGCACATTGTTTTAAAAACTACCCAGAAAAATGAAAACATGAGTTGAAAAAGATTCAAAGTTACCAAGTGAAAGATAGCCAATGAACTGCTTGCTGACCATAATTCTCAACTTATAAGGGAATTTTGTAACAAAAATATTAAATCACAAAAATTAATATCTGAAGACACATGTTAACCATTTAAAAGTCCACTAAGCGAATTGGATTGAATGAGCATTCAAAATTTATTATTAAATAAATATTAAAAACAATACTAAAAGAAAAGTGATTTAATTATAAATGGTTTATCAAGAAGTATTTGATAAAATAAAAGTACTAAATAGTTTTCTGATGTGGGGCAGTGATTCTGAAATTGTGAGTGTCGATTTTGCTAGTTGAAGGATGTATCCGGTCCATCTAAGTGTGCTCCTTTCATTCTAAGAGCAATTTTTTTGAGTGTGTTGTTACAAGTATGACTACTACAATTGGGCCTTCAATATTGCGGAGTCTTCAAAACTGACATGGGATATATATAGTCCTATGAACATGGCGGTGTGCTGGATTGGTGACTCTTTTTAACCTCTTCCTGCCTCTACATATGACCTGGTTAAGATCATTTTGTAATGGTCCCTGTTCTTCTTCCTTTTGCGCTTGGTAAACAGAAGCAAATTAATATTGGAATTAATTTAATTGCCACGAACATTATAATTCTTTGGTGCAAGCTTTATGCAGAGTTAGGCTTGAAAGGCAATGACGTTTGGAGGGCAAAGAATATGTTCCTTTCCTAGGCCTACTGCTTTAGCCCCTCGTTGATAAGTCGGTTTTCAGTTGCATAAAAAAAGTGGATAAAAATTAGTGAATAATTTGCTTGGCACATTCAGCTAATAAGCATTATGGGAATTCAGATAGAGTAGAATAGGCTCAGTGCCCAGGTGTTCAAAGAATTTTTACAACAAAAAAATTATCACTAAAATTTAGATCCCAGACTTGTCATGTCAGGATCTGCCCTTTCACTCAAAAATCAATAAAGAAACTTGCCGCCCTAGAGTCCCTAACCCTAGCTGAGAGGGGGAAAAACAATAAAAATAGATCTGGCCATACACTTTAACATAAACAAAGAAAAATGGAGAAGAAATATGATGCTTTCAATTTGTTTCATACCGTATATCTCTATATGGTGCAATAGCTACCGGTATTTTTGGACTGTATAATGGCATTTTTAAGTGTTCTGTTGCACATTGGATCATGTTTATCAAAGTTTACGATATATCTTGTGACGATTCATCCAGACACAACAGCTTAGTTTGGATCATCCATCCATATTTCATAAGTACTGGTTCACAAGAACACAAATAAAAATGTGATCTCAATTTCAACCCCTGAATTAAAACTATGTGTTCATACTTTAACGGACACGATTGTTTGGAAATTGACCATTTGCTATCAAAAATATTGTACATGGAAATAATCAGAGACAGCATCGTATGAGAAAAAAAAAGCGCTATTTTGGGGGAGGAAAGAATGCCTACCAATTACAGGCAACACAAGTCGGCATACATCCAAAAATGGCTTGGTTAGCATATCGTCATCAGCAGACTTGACATGAGCCATTGCCTCCAATGATGGAGTAAAAAGAGTTGTCCCCTGTTCCGCTGCCATCCCCGTAAACGCAATCGGTTTCAGCTCCCGTCTGATGGCAAAGCTCTAAAATAACAGGGCTTTAACGAATTGCTAAAATTATGCGGACGGGTTGTTTATTTAGACTTGGATGCCCAATAACATTTTACCCCTTCCCTCGAATAAGAAAACAGAGATGCAGAGTACGCCTTCGTATCCCTCCAGATCTCACTTGAAATTATATTGATGATCATCTACAACGGTAAATAAATTGGGCCAATAGGCCATTGTAATATTTATTAGAATCCTTAAAAGGAGACCACAATCTGAACCCAATATTCTCTTTCCTCGGCTGAGAGAAGATAACACTTTAAAATAAAAAAATAGGAACCTCCTTTATTCTTGTCCAAATAAAAACACATTACATACCAAATTACTTGGATCTTAAGGCTTCAGTTTGATTGGTTAAAGCATTGAGTTCTATGTGTGGAGACATATGGGTTTAAATCTCAAAGGAACAACTAATATGAAATTCTAAGGTGTGACTCATAATCTCTCCTAGTTGACTTTTAATGTGAAATTGGTCTTTAAATAAGTGGATTTCTAAGTTGTGACTCTTTTATTCCATCATTAATCTACATATGGTGATAGGAGGGGACTACCTCATACTCCTTACAAGAGGAGTCAGACTGTGCTACAAATGAGGTGTACATAGCTTACTCCTATGTGTTTTGAACTTGTGACCTCTATTTCAAGAGTGCATGTTTTTCCACCACTAGGCCAACTCTTTAGTCTTGTGGTTGTGTTTACAAGAGCTTGTATATGTGTCATGTTGATGTTCATATAAGTAGAATATTTTCAAATGATTGGCAATGTATTAAAAACTAAAAATAAAATGGTTATAACTAAATAACCATAATACTTCATAGGCAAATAGTTTTATGGTTGGATTTAGTTTTGCAATTAGAGAAAATGTTACCCTTGGAAAACCACTTGTACATTTTCGCTCCTTCATTTTCTAAGGATTTTATTGCGAGGAAATTAAATTGGACCCTTTCTAGACAAAACCCATGTCGTAGATTTTTGAGATTCATTCTCATTTGCCGACGAATTACAACACAAAACTAACTATTCTTGAAGCTGCATGTGAAAGATTTATTTTCTTGACAGAATGGAAGACATATTAATAAACAGAATCTAATATTATTTATTCATATATTTTAGCTAAAAATTAAATTAAATATCACTTATGTATATTGAATCATATGCAAGAATAACCGATAAAATAATATAAAAATCATATAGAAATAGAATGTTGGAATGGTTATGAAGGTGTATGAAATAGGATAAAATGTGGCATGAAATAGAACATTATTTTCTCTCAGCACTATAAATCCTTTATCAAGAAAAACTTTCCCTACATAATATAAACATAAAAAAAACCCCATTCCATTAAGGCACCAAAAACCTGTAACATATATTCCTCCATAGCCACTAGTATTACATCTCCCAAATCTTGTCTTCTCTCGGGTTGCATTTGTCCTTGACCATCATCACAAGTAGGGGAATGTGTGGTACTTTCATTGTCTAGTGTCCCTACTCTGCATACATTCTGGCCTGCTACAACATTAAGGTCTGGAAGGTGAGGTTGCACACAAACATGTCTTTCACCCTCTGCTACATCGTGCTCAAGGATTACCAAAAGTGCATTTACTTTTTGTTGAATCTACTAGACCAAAACTTTACCCAAGACTCTACAATCATTTTGAATGGAAATTTTGACATGTCTAAAACTCTACCTCTCCAAAGACTTTTTAATCCCCTCATATATTGTTATATATGTGTGCCCATTTAGTAGAAATTTATGTGGGATCAAGCCACCAACAAGTTTGTGCCCTTTCCAGAACTCATAATTCTAGATAGCATGTAGCAGTTTATCCCCATGAAGCATATTTGGCTTGACTACCCTATTTGCAATTAACTCTTGCATTGTGTATGATTACAACAAGTCCATAAAGTTATAAAGAAACAAAGAGACCAAGTGTGATGGGACTAGAATCCTTCTGGATCGCAATGTTAAGATTTCCTCACTGATCATCCTCCTAACTACACGGTGTAAATGAAGGTGTTGAATGTGGAAGAAGTGGCCTAGAGTTTCATTTGTTACATGTCTTTTTATTGAACATTCCCAATCTTCAACCTTTAGTTTTATCCTGTAATTTCTCAGCATGTATTCTATGTGGTGTCGTCTGCACTCTAAGCATTTACAACATTCCCTAATTTCTCCTTCCTCCAAAGATGAAGACCCATGAAACATGATTGCAAGTAGTTAAAAAACCTTCAAAGCACCTATTGTTATATAATCTACTTCAAATCCATATGAAATAGTAATGAATGCATTAAAATTCTCAATCTTCAAAGAGTCGGACAACAAATGACAACCTGCATCAATACACACACATGTTAATACTAGCAATTGCATGCTTTTGTGCATGCAACAATTAGCCGATAGGAGATTTGATTTTCTCCAAACAATCTTACTTAAATGGAAAGTTTTAATGGCTGAAAAAGCTCATGCAGCCAAATCACATGGAAAGTTACCTAAATATTATGGATATTTCCTAAGATTTAATATGTTAATTACTCTCAACAAGAAATATCTTTTAATAATGTTTAGATATAAAATATCTCATAAATTCCATTAACCATATCAAGTCATTTATTATAATAAAATGTTAATAATTATTTACAATTCTTTTTGAATCTAGCATGAAATAAATTCATCATATATTTAATTACATAAATTATCATTTTATATTGCCAAATATTTTTTAATTACATAAACATATCTTATTTTTTTCTAATAGGATGACTAATGCATCATATGCATATACATATACATAAACTATCATATTTTTATACTACAAAATATTATATAAATATATCTATTTCTTTGGATGACATAAACATTATAAAAAAATTACATTAACATGTATTTTTTTTAATTGTAAACCAGAGCCTCCCCTTTGAACTATTGAAGCATGATTTCACATATACCAACCACTTTTTTTCCTTTTTAATCTGTCTTATTATTTTCTTATAAAAAGATATCCTGACATCTATTATTAAAAGACTATTTATCAACTAAAATATTTCAATTTTACACAACCTAAATTATGTGTCAATTAATGTAATGAATGAAATGAATAATAAAATAGGAACAAAATAAAATAATAAAGAGAGAAGTTTAACAAATTGACAAAATAAACAAATAATCCATACAACCAGAATAACACATAGGCAAAAACATTTCTGAAGACATTAAACCATATTTACAGTCAGGAGTTGCACTCTCTGAGAAAAAAATTTAAAATAGTTTGCATGAAGTTGTTGTGATAAAGTAGTATTACAAGTTGAGGGATATGTTAGGAAAACACTTTGCAAGCACCAACTGTTAGAACCAGAAAACATTAAAGCGCGTGCAAACATTAATACAACACAGAGAATTTGTAAATAGAAATTAGAATTTAATGGCAGGTCTACTGAGAAGTTGTAACCTTCAACTCCTAGATGAGGTGAATCTAGGAGAAGAAAAGGTATGAACTGCAGAAGCTGGTAATAAATCACATCCCCTGGACTTCTTGCCATGTAAAAACTTAACTAATTTTACAAAGCACGGGATAAACCAAGGTGGTTGAGAAAAATTTCGACTTGGCCTGCAAAATTTTCTATTTGTTCATGCCCAAATTAGAATTTAAGTCTTTCCATTGTGAAAAGTTCAAGTTTTATATTATAGAGACGAGAACTCAATGAACAACGTCTTTATTAAATATTTGACAGAAAATGAGCTTCTTTTCATATAATTTAATTTCTTTCAAATCACAAATCTACAAAAACAAACATTTAGTCATGCAAATCAAACCTGACATCATTTCATTTTGACAATTCAACTCCTCATTAGCAGATGAGGAAATAAGTATTCCTCATGCAATTTTTTTCTCATCTTCTCCAAATCAGTGAAAACTTCTTATTGGAATCTCTAGCATATTCCTCTAGTGGGCATTGAAGCATGGCATACAAATAGCTAATGCAATCAAATAGCATAGAAAGTTGCCAAAAAAATTTATAGATGTTTCTTATAATTTAATATTTTAACTATTTTAGTAAAGTTTAAATATAAAATATCTATTAATTATATCATTTTCTTCAAATATAAGTTATTAGAAAAAAAAAATAGAAAGTTACCAAAAATATTATAGATGTTTCTTATAATTTAATATGTTAACTACACTTAACAAAAAATATCTTCTCACAAAGTTTAAATATAAAATATCTATTAATTATATCATTTTCTTCAAATATAAGTTATCAAAAAAAAAAAAAAAAGACAGTCAAAGGGACTTACAACTTTCCGGCAAGAATATTATTTTTTAGGGAGCAAAGCTCCCACATAAAACCTATCGGCTTAAAAAGCTTCATCCTTTGGAATAGTGAAATTCTCCCTGCCTTCTTCCATGCGTATTGCCATTCATGTGGTATACAATTCCTTTCATTCCCAAATCTTTCACACAGACTAGACCCACATGTCGATCCCCTTGGCACATTTGGAGACAACTTCATGTTGTGTCATCTTTGATCATCACTTAACTGCAATCTTGTCACCACTAAATGCATTGATTATATAATGTGTGTTGATCAAGTTGCTTTTTAATTTGAATCAACTATCTAACTCATAATAATTTGCCCAATTGAAATTAGAAAGTATTTAATTCTATATTGTCACCTCCCAGGTTTGCTAAAAAGTCTGCGACTTTATTTCCTTCTCTAAATGTGTGTGTTAAAATGAAGTATCCAATGTGTCAAGTATGTCCAATGCCTGGTGCATTACATACTTCATGTGCCAACTAAAGAATTTTCTATTTCTAGCATTGATAATAATTAAAGAGTCCCCTTCTACATGCAATTTTGTGTATCTCATATTGTTAGCTATTAGTAAGCCATATAATAGAGCAGAATCTTCAGCTACATTGTTTGTTCCTTCTAGAAGGGGAACTAATTTTCCTACCAATAATGTTCATGTGTGATCTCTAATGCATATTCATGCACCCAAATTTCCTTACACAATCTTACTCTTCCCATACTAGGTTTATCACGGTCATTAATTAGTGTCTCTGCAATCTCTAGATAGGCGTTTAATTGGTCCATGGCATCACCAAAATTGACTGAGCACCACTATCACATGCCAAATTTTCTAATAGGTTGGCCAACTTGTTACCCGCTCTATAAGTGTGGGAGATAGAAAATGTGTCAAATTTATCCAGCAACCTATTGCATGATGTGATTTATCCTCCAATTCTAACACAATATCTTCTTTCTTGCTTCAATTATTATCATAGAATCTCCCTCAACATGTAGATGTGGTATACCCACACTCTTTGCAAGTACCAGTCCATGCAGTAGGGCATGTTCCTCAACCATAGTGTTTGTTGCTTAGTTTAAAGGGATTGCTTTAGTAGCTATTAGCTTCCTCAACGAATCCCTAATGCAAACCCCCACCCCAGAGACACCCGGTTTGCCTCAAGAGGAACTATCAAAATTTAGTTTGAGGAATGGAGATGACAGAGCCTTCCATGCAATTTGATTTCTATTAATCTTCTCCTTATGAATTCTCATTAAGGAACCACTAAAAGGTAGAAAAATGTCAAGCCGTATTTTCAAGACTTGATTGTCCTGAGAGGAAAAGATAGACATGCAAGTTCTTATTTTTTGTACATGAGCCATTACTACCTCAAAAATTGATTTCTCAATCTTTGCTTGAACATTATGAATGGAAGTGGACACCTTCCTAAAAATATGCATATTTATTTCCTACCACAATGACCATATAACCACTATTGTATAAATCACCCATATCCCTACAAAAAAATAATCCTTATACAAAAGTGGCTATCCCTAACAGAGTTCCCATACTATTTATGGTAAAGACATAGATAATTCTAGTTTTGATAGAATAAAATGCCAACATTGTTGTGCAAATAAGAATTGAAGAAAAAGATGATTAGTATCCTCTATGGAAAATCCACATAGAATGCAATTGAGCTGATCAACAATGTGTATCTTAGCCAATCTGTCACTAGTAAGAACTCTCTTTTTGAGAACCAACCATGTAAAGCTCCCAACTTTTTGGGGAACCATACTACTCCGACAAAAAAGGAAGGCTCTTTGTGAAACATCTTGAGAATCTTTTTTTGTATTGCTTCATATCCCAATTTTACTGAATAGTTACCTATTTTGGATGGGGCCCAAACAATGTTATTGTTGGATTGGTTAAAGAACATCACTCTCTCCTTCAAGGTTTGACTCAACAAGTCCTTTTGATCCATGTTGATAGGAAACTCATAGACATCTTTCCAAATTACCTTTCCAGATGACATCTCCACTACATTAAAATAATCAACTAACTTTTCCTCCCAAAACTATGATACTAGAGGTGCAACCAAATGTAACTCATTAATTAAATACAAGGGTTTGTAACCATTCTAAGAGTCAAACTAGAAGTTGACTTTTTCACCATCATGTACTTCCCAAGTGATATAGGATGTGACTATATCCCTTGAGGCTGTAAAAAAGTTCCACATAGCAAACCCTATGGTGGATTTATAATTGTGGATATTTTGGAAGGTTCAGTTGTATCTAAATATTTAGCTTGCATTAGTTTACTCTAGGTAGTGCTTTGATTAGAAAATGTATGCCATAGTAATTTTCCACCAAACGCTAAATTCCCATTAGCTATATGATGTAGGCTTGTCCCCCCCATCTTCTTATCAACCTTCAATCCTTCTAGAGAGATCAAAGGAACTTTATTAGCCTCATTCATATTACCCTTTCCAAATAAAGTTTTTAATGATCTTTTCTATTTGCTTAACAATTGATATTAGATCTCTCAAAACTGCAAGGAAATAATTTGGAATTATTTCTAGCACTATTTTAAATAGGAGAATGTGGCCTAAAAGTGAGAGCCACCTAGCCTTCCATGATGTAATTTGGCCCTTCAACCTTTCAATTACACTACCCCAATACAACATCTTATTATTGCCCATGAAAAAGGGGATACCTAGATAGGTACTAGGTAGTTATGCATCCTGAAAGCTAAGGATTTGAATGATCTTCATTTTAATTGTGTTGGTTTTGTATGAAAGATGTATACCCTTGATTTCAAAGGGTTAATCTTTTGCTTGGAAACCTGAGAATACTACTCTAACACCTACTTAATATGTCTAGTTTATGCTATTGTTTCTTTCCCAAATAAAATAGTATCATCCACAAAAAGTGAGTGTGTAATGGAAATTCTAGTTTGAGGAATTTGGACTCCCTTCCCATAACCTTGGGCTTTCTTAGCAATAATTGTCCTACTTAACGCCTCTTCCATGATGATGAATAGTAATGGAGACAATGGATCTCCTTGCCTAACACCTTGTGTTGCATTAAAAAGTCCTACTAGTGAGCCATTTACAATAATTGAGAATTTGGCCCATTTAATACACTCTAAAACCCATTTGCACCACCTATGGGAAAAGCCAAATTTTTGTAAAACTTTCATCAAAAAATCCCAGTTGACCTTATCGTAGGCCTTCATCATATCTAGTTTGATAACACAAGTAGGGAGATGATTCTCTTTGATGGAGTTTAAGACTTCATGGGAAACTACAACCCCTTTTGTTGTTTCTCTACCCAGCACAAACCCCCCTTGCTAGGGTGAAATCATCTTGGAGATCATATTTTGTAGCTTTAGGTAAGTAGCTTTTGAGAATATTTCATAAACTATATTGCACAAAGATATAGGCCTATATGCAGAAAATGAGTTTGGTTGCTTCATCTCAGGAATGAGTGCAATGTTAGTTGAATTGAAATGACTCAACATTACTCTATTTTTAAATGACTCTTCTAGCACCATCAATAAATCAATCCTAAGACATCCCAATTTTGTTTGGAAAAATAGCGTTGTGAAGCCATCATGGCTCAGGGATTTATCTGATGGAATAGAGAAAACTACTTTCTTCACTTCTTCTAGAGTAAAAATCCACATTATAAAGTCATTTTCCTCTTTAGTAACTAAAGAAGGAATATGTGCAAAGAGATCTTGTTCAGCTTGAGCATTCAAAGGATCAAGATTGTGTATTAGTGCTAACAAGTTACTAAAGAACTTATGTTTTGTTTTCTTGAATCTCCTAGTAATTAGTAATCCGATTACTTGAATTTGAATCTTGAATAGTGAAAATAGACTATGTTGCTCTCTTAATCTGTGTTGAAGTGTGGAAATATTTGGTTTTCCTATCAGCTTCGCAAAGCCAAAGCTTTCTAGGTTTTTGTTGTCAATAAACCTCCTCCCTTTTACCTAATTCTTCCCAAGTGTTTTGTCATTCCTTTTTCTTTACAAATAATTTAGCATCTAGACCGTGTTGGATAATGTGCTCATGGATTTGTGACAATTCAACTTTCACCTCCTTTTTTGAACAAGGATGTTTTTGAATACCTAAACATTCCAAACTACCATTTGAGCCTTTATGTGTTGAAGCTTATTATGGAATTAGTATATTTGAGTGCCTCTAATGAGGAGAGCACATGTCCACCACTACCTAAGAAAATGGAGAAAATGCAGGTGTGTAAACCATGTATTCTTGAATTTGAAGTTGACTTGTGCTTTTCCTTTTGATTCAACTGAGAAATGTTAAGAGATATTGAGGAGATGAGTGGTAGAATATTCGAGGAAAGTTTAAAATTTGATGAAAGCTAACCATAAGAAGAAATAATCTATCAAGGCATTTAACAATCTATAGGAAATCCTTTCTATGGTTGGTCCATGTGAAGTTCCCATTACAAGGTATAATGTCATGCAGTGCATTATCTAAAATAATAGTACTAAAATCCTCCATTATTTTTGTTGGAGGACAAACACCCCCTCTTTTCTCTTTATTAGAGATAATGGAATTGAAATCACTAGCCATAAACACTTGTCTATATGCAACCCATGTAGTGTATCTGTGAGAACTTCCCAAAGAAGATCTTTCTCTCTAGTAGCAGTAGGACCATAAATATTGAAAAGAATAAACTGCAAGTAAAAAATTTGAGCTTTTAATTTCTTTTAGTTAGCCTCACTTGTAATAACTTCCAAAGTGATTGATTTTGATTCCATAAGGTTGTTAAGCCACGTGAAGCCCCATGGGATAGAACATGGGTTGATTTCCATTTACCCCACTTAGAAATTGTATAATCATATGTCTATTGTGATAACTTGGACTCTTGCAAAAGTATAATATCTACCCCACAAGCATCTATTGATGCTTTATATGGGTGTTCTTATTAGAGACATTTAGCCCTCTGACATTCTATGATATAAATTTCATTGGATGTGAGGAGAGCATAGAGCCCTCCTCGTTCTTTTGTTGATTGAGAGATTACCGTCAAGAGTAGTTTGGATACTTGTTTCTATTTCTTCTTTAATGTCACTTGCTTTTGGTTTTCTTCCTCATTTTGCAAGTGTTTTCTTTGAAAAAGTATTCTTAGAGGGGGTTTGATCTAATGAAAGGGTCTAAGAATAGTCAAACTAAGAACTGATTTGAGACCTATATGAGTTATCTTGGTCGACAACTGCCAACATGTTTCCATAAGAAATAGTATCATCATCTTCCTTTGTAAAATCAACTTCTATTTCTTTACATATTATCTTTCCAAGGGTTAGGTCGGTCGACTTCTAACCCTTAGGGACCTCACAAGATAGAAAAAAAGGAGGGGGTAGCTTAGAGACTACATACTTTCTTACCTCCATCCTTTGCCAACTAAGAGATGATATTTGAGAGTAGCACTAGAAACTAACAAGGTTGAACATTGAAGTCATTAATAACTTATTTATGATATAAAATATGCGGTGGGGTCTAAAATAATGGTTTGCACATAAAAGAGACCCCAAAATCGATATTTTACACATACATGGAATTATAATGATATGGAAAGTAAATATAGAAGATTAATATTGAAATGAAGAAATAAAGGTACTTACCTCCAAAAAAGAATCAGTTGAAAATCCTATCAAATAGTCTCAGAAACTGTTAATTTTTAGGGTTCTAAACTGAAACTGCGAGATCTACAAAACCCAGAAATCTTTTTTCTTTTCTGAGAAAGTTCATCCTTGACCTAGGTAGAGAAAGTCGTCCTTGACCCTAAAAAGTCAACCTTGACCCAAAAAATTGACCTTGACTTGCACTACTCCGACGAAAATTCTATTCACGGATCCTGAAATTTCGATGAAAAGGGTATCCAATTCTACACTGATATTCATCGTCCCCCACCTATACCTACAAGAAAAATGGCTTTTTTTGTTGGGGGGAGGGGTTTGCCTTAGTCAAACCCCAATTTAGGAATTAACCTTAAAATTGAATTGAAATTGCAAAGATAAACAAAGTAAATGGAACAATTCACCTTGCTTACGTTGAAAACCCTTGTGGAGGATTCGAATCCTTGAATCCACAAGTATGGATGCTCCAAATGAATGTATAATTGGATGTAGGATGTCTCAAATCAATTGTCTTAGATCTTCAACACCAATCTTGAATGGATCTTGGAATAGGAAGAGGGTTGAATGGAAATGGATGGAAGAATCTTCAACAAGAGGGCTCCATAGAGCTTGAATCCTTCAATGGATACTAATGGATCTCCTTGATGAAATGGATCTTGAATGCTTGAATTCTTGAAGACTTGAAGGCTTGAATGCTTGATCTTTCTTGCTTGAGAGATGGAGAAAACTTGATGTGAATTGATGGAGAAAATGAGAGAGGAAGGCTTCCTTTTATAGTGATCTAGGGCACAAACTCCTGGAAAGGCCGACATATGAGAAATAAATTCCCATTGGGTCCATACCCCTAGAAATGGACCTAGATTAAATATAATTTAAGAGTTTACCATTTCGGAGACCAAAATAGCCGAACCAAAAGCAGGAAAATAATTCTTTTTGAAACCCGACATCTAGAAATCATGGAACCTTGAAATTTGGACCCTGGGTCAAGGACAAGGTCAACTTTGACCTAGGTCAAGGATGAGGTCATCCTTGACCCTAAAGGTCATCCTCGACCTTAAAGGCCGTCCTTGACCCTGAGGTAAAAAATCTCAAGATCTCAGTCCAGAATGCCAGGAAAGTGTAGAAAGAAAGTGGGAAAGGGGCAGAATCAAGGGAAAAAGCCAGATCTAAGCTGAGGACCCATTCAAGGTGCTTGAAATGACCCAAAACCACTTACTCAGAGGGATCATATGAGGCCATGGAAGGGACAAATGCAAAGAGGTATCATGCAAGAAGAGAAAAAGTAACCCTTGTGAGGGATAACACACTATTAAGTTTCCAAGGTGAGAGATTTATCAACCATAGAAACCCAATGTCAGACAAAGAAAGAGGTTGTGATCAAGGATAGAGATACTCAATGCAAACCAAAATTTTCATGTATGATTTTATATCACATAATAGATAGATATTGCTTAACCAAGGAAAGAGGTGAACCCCTGAAAGACAAAAAAGAAAGAGATGGCATCCTTGCCCCCCAAGCATAGGGACAAGGATGGAAGGGGACCTATTATATTGCTCACAACACTATACAAGACAACAAGCCCCCAAGGATTAGGCTAACATTGTTTACATAATGTGGAGTGTCATAATAGGAACATAAATGTTATTTAGAGAAAAAAGGATTGAAATACAACTCATTTCCACATGATATATAAATAACCTTACTATCAATGGGCTGCCTAATCTTATAATGTAAAGCTTGACATTCATTAGTAGAGTGATCACGAAATCTATGATACAAAAAAAAGGAAGATTCTTCAAGTGTGGACTACGTTTCTTTTTGCATTTAGGTCTAGTAATTATCTTAGCACGAAGGAGTTTAGGAAAAAGAACTTCTTGGTCACATTCCTTCATAGGTTCATCATGTTTTGAAGTATTATTTGAGAAGTTGTTAACGTTGATTTTCTATTGAGGATTAAATCCCAATCCATAAGAATGCTCATGCCCCCCATTCTGTAAGGGCATTTGAATTCCCTTTTTATGCTTACCACATCCTTGACCATTGAATCCTTGTTTAATAAGGAAATGATAACCAAGACCATAACAAGAAGCCATATCAGAAGGAGTCAATGGAACTTCAGTAGTCACTATGTCATCATTAGTAGGTTTGAGAGATTCATTATTTGTAGAAGCAGTGACAAAGTTATTATGAAGGGTATTAGAAGTACAAGCAAAAACTTGTTGTTCAAACTCTCTTCAAGTCACTTCATAAAATCAAGATCGAAAACTTTATACTCTCCAATAAAGGTAGGATTAAAATCCAAGGTTCTCCAATCATCGCCAGGAAGAGCATTAGAGGAAGAAGGATTACTATTAGGAATAGGAGTAGTGTAGTTTTGAATATTCAAACAAGGATTTGGTGCATCATCAACATGAAGTGTATACATCATGTTGTTATGTATAAACTTGACTTTACGATGAAGGGTGGATGGGATAGCATGTATCTCATGCAACCAAGGTCTACCCAAAAGAAGGTTATAATTGAGAGGTCCAGGCATAACATGAATAAGTGTATTTAGGATGACCAAACCTACTTTGATAGGTAAGGTAATGATGCCTAAAGTGTTCTTAGCAATGTTATCAAAGCCATGTATAGGAACATTGTCAGGTTGAATAGTTGAAAGATTGACTTTAATCGCTTTGAGCATGTCCATGCTACAAACATTAAGCCCAGATCTATTATCAATCAAGGTCCTACGAATAATGATTTTATTTATAGTAACAACAACCATAAGAGCATCGTATTGATTCTGAACTTCTTTAGAAGGTAAATATTTTTGTGTAAATACAATGTCAGGAGCACCCGGGTATCATGCATGCATTGTAAGAAGTTATTGATGTTCTCTTGATTAGGAGGTGGAGTAGGAAGAGTTGTTAGAGCTTTTTGCAAGGCTTCATAGTAGGTAGGTGAAGTTTGGAGAAGCTCCCATAAAGAAATCCTAGCAAGAGTATTTTGCAATTGGTTTATCAAATCATACTCCTTGCTAGGAAGACGGGGTGGAGGAGGAAGAATGGGTTGAGAAGGTGGTAAAGAAGTAGAAACTACTGGATTAGGTTGAGGGTTATTCCTTGTACAATAGGTGTGAGGTATCAAATCTTGATCATTGAAACACTCCATAGGTTTACCTTTGATAGTAATGCGAGGACAACCGTTGATAGTTAACAAGGGTTTCAGAAAAGCCATATTAGTTGTCTCAACACTGCAAATAGATTCACAAGAAGGGAGCAAATAAGACATCCTAGGAGGAGATGAGATAGGATCTTGATTCTCCATAAGATCATCACTAAGAGGGAGAGCATTAAGGGAATTTATATCATTCTCTGCTAATGCCTCATCACTAGAAGGAATCCCAAATGGAGGTCATCTATAATGTCATCTTCTTTCACTAAAATGTCTGCATAAGGGGAAAAAAAGTTATCATCATGTATGGATATTTCATCCATTAATAAATCACCCTCTTGTATCAAAGATTCTTCATAAGGAGGGGATAAATCAATGTCTTTATCCAAGGGATCATTCATAATGGTTTCATGAGGAGGAGAAAAATCAACATCCCCATCCAAAGGTTCAATAAAGTACTTGAAAAACACTTGAGATAATTTGTGGAACATGATAACCAATAAAGAAATTCATAGAAAATAGATCTAGATATATCCAAATGCATAAGCATGAAAAGGAAATCGAACACCACAAACACAATAGGGCATCTAGTTCTACAAAAGATAGGGGGTAAGCTTGTAAATATTTTTGTATTTTTAAGGAAATTTTGCAATTCTTTTGTATTTTTGAAATATAAATGCAAGAGCACAAAAGAAATCTACTTTTGTAAGCATGTAAGATCTAACACAAAATGTAAATCTAACACTAAAAAGAAAGAGTTGTCATAAACGGGTTCACCAAAATGTATGATGAAGGTGAACACACAAGACAATACAAAGGGAAATCTAACACAATAGGGCATCTAATTCCACAAAAGATAGGGGGTAAGCTTGTTGGGTTCACCAAAATGTATGATATAAAATATGCGGTGGGGTCTAGAACAATGGTTTGCACATAAAAGAGACCCCAAAACTGATATTTTACACATACATGAAATTATAATGATATGGAAAGTAAATATAGAAGATTAATATTGAAATGAAGAAATAAAGGTACTTACGTTCGAAAAAGAATTGGCTAAAAACCCTGTCAAACAGTCTCAGAAACTATTGATTTTTGCTTTCTTGAACCGAAGTTGCGCGATCTACAAAACCTAGTCTTTTTCTTTTCTAAGAAAGGTCATCCTTGACCTAGGTAGACAAATTTTTCCTTGACCCTAAAAATTTGACCTTGACCCAAAAAGTCGACCTTGACCTGTACTACTTTGACGGAAATTTTGTTCCTGGATCTTGAAAGTTTGGTGAAAAGGGTATCTAGATCTGCACTAATATTCACCATCCCACACCTATACCTACAAGAAAAATGGTTTTGTTTTTTGGTGGGGAGGGGTTTGCCTTAGTCAAACCCCAATTTAGGAATTAACCTTAAAATTGAATTGAAATTGCAGAGATAAACAAAGTAAACGGGACAATTCACCTTGCTTACATTGAAAACCCTTGTGGAGGATTCGAATCCTTGAATCCGCAAGTATGGATGCTCCAAATGAATGTTGAATTGGATGTAGGATGTCTCAAATCAATTATATTAGATCTTCAACTCCAATCTTGAATGGATCTTGGAATAGGAAGAGGCTTGAATGGAAATGGATGGAAGAATCTTTAACAAGAGGGCTCCATAGAGCTTGAATCCTTCAATGGATACTAATGGATCTCCTTGATGAATTGGATCTTGAATGCTTGAAGGCTTGAAGGCTTGATCTTTCTTGCTTGAGAGATGGAGAAAACTTGATGTGAATTGATGGAGAAAATGAGAGAGGAAGGCTTCCTTTTATAGTGATCTAGGGCACAAAATCCTAGAGAGGCCGACATATGAGAAATAAATTCCCATTGGGCCCATACCCATAGAAATGGACCTAGATTAAATATAATTTAAGATTTTACCATTTCAAAGACCAAAATAGCCGACCTAGAAGCAGGAAAATAATTCTTTCCGAAACCTGACATCCAGAAATCATGGAACCTTGAAATTTGGACCCTGGGTCAAGGACAAGGTCAACTTTGACCCAGGTCAAGGACGAGGTCATCCTTGACCCTGAAGTCAAAAATCTCAGGATCTCAGTCCAGAATGCCAGAAAAGTGTAGAAAGAAAGTGGGAAAGTGGACAGAATCAAGGGAAAAAGCCAGATCTAAGCTGAGGACCTATTCAAGGTGCTTGACATGACCCTAAACCACTTACTCGGAGGGCTAAACATTCTTAACATGGAAGTGCTTCCATTTTAAGGTGATACATTAAGCCCCCACTTTAGCAAGAGTATGGACTCGATGCAAACTCTTGGTAAAGGAGATCACAAAGAAAAAGATAATCTTATTGAAATCAAAGGGAAAAAGGAATCCTCAAGCCCCTAGGGATTCTAGTCTTCGTCAACTCCAAGATTATAATAAGAGAGACATCACTAGAAAAAAGAGAGAAAAGGAGAGAAAGGAGTGGCTAGATCACCCAATAAGATGTGTGTATCTCACTGTGAACCACAAGAAGGATAGGATGGCCCACCAAGAAAGAACTTGATAGTCACCCATAAATTTGTGTGCCTTCTGGTGGCTTTGTGCATGTATGTAGTGTGTCTTTTGACAACTTTTATAAAGTACCCATGGATCCATACCCTCATATCACCATAGAATAAATTTGTAAAATGTGTGTCTCTTTAGGATTTAGCAACTTATGTGCATTACCTTCTAAGCATTTAGCATATTTGAAATTGAAAATGCGTGTCTCTTAAGGATTTAGAAACTTATGTGCGTTACCTTCCGAGGATTTAGCATGCTGCAAAAACAAAAGGTTAGAACAAAAATGCATAATATAGAATGAGGGAGGCTGTATATATGCCCCCAAACTTAAGATGGCAAAAAACATACTATTTTGACAATTTAATGAAAGAAAAGAACAAGGATAAAGCCTTCTTCAACATTAAGACAATATCCATAGACAACACCCAGTCCAAGCCAAGAAGGTCACAACTCCTATGAGGCCATGGAAGGGATGAATGCAAAGAGGTATCATGCAAGAAGAGAAAAAGTAACCCTTGTGAGGGATAACACACTTTTCAATTTCCAAGGTGAGAGAGTTATCAACCATGGAAATCCGATGTCAGACAAAGAAAGAGGTTGCAATTAAGGATAGAGATCCTTAATGAAAACCAAAATTTTCATGTATGATTGGATATCACATAATAGATAGATACTGCTTAACCAAGGAAAGAGGTGAATCCCGAAAAGATAGAAAAGAAAGAGATGGCATCCTTGCCCCCCAAGCATAGGGACAAGGATGGAAAGACCTATTATATTGCTCACAACACTACACAAGACAACAAGCCCCCAAGGATTAGGCTAACATTGTTTACATAATGTGGAGCTCCATAATAGGAACATAAATATTATTTAGAGAAAACATGATTGAAATACAACTCATTGCCACATGATATATAAATAACCTTACTATCAATGAGCTGCCTAATCTTATAATGTAAAGCTTGACATTCATTAGTAGAGTGATCATGAAATCTATGATACAAACAAAAAGGAAGAGCCTTTAAGTGTGGACTACATTTCTTTTTGCGTTTAGGTCTAGTAATTATCTTAGCACGAAGGAGTTTAGGAAAAATAACTTCTTGGTCACATTCCTTCATAGGTTCATCATGTTTTGAAGTGTTATTTGAGATGTTGTTAACATTGATTTGTTGTTGAGGATTAAATTCCAATCCATAAGAATGCTCATGCCCCTCATTCTCTAAGGGCATTTGAATTCCCTTTTTTATGCTTACCACATCCTTGACCATTGAATCCTTGTTTAATATGGAAATGATAACCAGGACTATAACAAGAAGCCATATCAGAAGGAGTCAATAGAACTTCAGTAGTCACTATGTCATCATTAGTAGGTTTGATAGATTCATTGTTTGTAGAAGTAGCAACAAAGTTATTACGAAGGGTATTAGAAGTAGAAGCAAAAACTCATTGTTCAAAATCTCTTTTTTTCTTCATAAAATCAAGATCAGAAACTTTATACTCTCCAATAAAGGTAGGATTAAAATCCAAGGTTCCCCAATCATCGCTAGGAAGAGCATTAGAGGAAGAAGGATTACTATTAGCAATATGAGTAGTGTAATTTTGAATATTTAAACAAGGATTTGGTGCATCATCCACATGAAGTGTATACATCATGTTGTTATGTATAAACTTGACTTTACGGTGAAGGGTGGAAGGGATAGCATGCATCTCATGCAGCTAAGGTCTACCCAAAAGAAGGTTATAATTGAGAGGTCCAGGCATAACATGAATAGGTGTATTCAGGATGACCAGACCTACTTTGATAGGTAAGGTAATGATGCCTAAAGTGTTCTTAGCAATGTTATCAAAGCCACGTATAGGAACATTGTCGGGTTGAATAGTTGAAAGATCGACTTTAATCACTTTGAGCATGTCCATGCTACAAACATTAAGCCCAAATTCATTATCAATCAAGGTCCTATGAATGATGCTTTTATTGATAGTAACAACAACCATAAGAGCATCATATTGATTCTGAACTTCTTTAGAAGGTAAATATTTTTGTGTAAATACAATGTTAGGAGCACTCGAGGTAGCATGCATGCATTGTAAGAAGTTATTGATGTTCTCTTGATTAGGAGGTGGAGTAGGAAGAGTTGTTAGAGCCTTTTTCAAGGCTTCATAGTAGGTAGGTGAAGTTTGAAGAAGCTCCCATAAAGAAATCCTGGCAGGAGTATTTTGCAATTGGTTTATCAAAGCATACTCCTTTCTAGGAAGATGGGGTGGAGGAGGAAGAATGGGTCTAGAAGGTGGTAAAGAAGTAGAAACCATTGGATTAGGTTGAGGATTATTCCTTATATGATAGGTGTGAGGTATCAAATCTTGATAATTGAAATACTCCATAGGTTTAGCTTTGATAGTAATGTGAGGACAACCTTTGACATTCAACAAGGGTTTCAGAAAAACCATATTAGTTGTCTCAACACTACAAATAGATTCACCAACAGGAAGCAAATAAGACATCCTAGGAGGAGATGAGATAGGATCTTGATTCTCCATAAGATCATCATTAAGAGGGAAAGAATTAAGGGAATTTAATCATTCTCCGCTAATGCCTCATCACTAGAAGGAATCCCAAAGGGAGGTAAAGCATCCATAATGTCATCTTCTTTTGCTAAAATGTCTACATAAGGGGAAAAAGAGTTATCATCATTTATGAATATGTCATCCATTAATAAATCAACCTCTTGTATCAAAGCTTCTTCATGAGGAAGGGATAAATCAATGTGTTTATCCAAGAGATCATTCACAATGGTTTCATGAGGAAGAGAAAAATAAACATCCCCATCCAAAGTTTTAATAAAGTACTTGAAAAATATTTGAGATAACTTGTGCAACATGATAGCCAATAAAGAAATGGATAGAAAATAGATCTAGATATATCCAAATGCATAAGCATGAAAAGGAAATCGAACACCACAAACACAATAGGGCATCTAATTCCACAAAATATAGGGGGTAAGCTTGTAAATATTTTTGTATTTTTAAGGAAATTTTGCAATTCTTTTGTATTTTGAAATATAAATATAAGAGCACAAAAGAAATCTACTTTTGTAAGCATGTATGATCTAACACAAAATGTAAATCTAACACTAAAAAGAAAGAGTTTTCGTAAACAGGTTCACCAAAATATATGATGAAGGTGAACACACAAGACAATACAAAGGGAAATCTAACACAATAGGACATCTAATTATACAAAAGATAGGGGGTAAGCTTGTCAGGTTCACCAAAATGTATGATATAAAATATGCGATGGGGTCTAGAACAATGGTTTGCACATGAAAGAGACCCCAAAACTGATATTTTACACATACATGAAATTATAATGACATGGAAAGTAAATATAGAAGATTAATATTGAAATGAAGAAATAAAGGTACTTACCTCCAAAAAAGAATCAACTAAAAACCCTATCAAACAGTCTCAGAAACTGATGATTTTTTCAAAGTTACATCGAAATTGCGAGATCTACAAAACTCAAAAATATTTTTATTTTCTGAGAAAGGTCATCCTTGACCTAGGTAGACAAAGTCATCCTTGACCCCAAAAAGTTGACCTTGACTTGCATTGCTCCAAAGGAAATCTTGCTCGCGGATCTTGAAAGTTTAGCGAAAAGGGTATCCAGATCTGCACTGATATTTGTCATCCCGCACCTGTACCTACAAGAAAAATGGTTTTGTTTATTGGGGGGGAGGGGTTTGCCTTAGTCAAACCCCAATTTAGGAATTAACCTTAAAATTGAATTGAAATTGCAGAGATAAACAAAGTAAATTGAACAATTCACCTTGCTTACGTTGAAAACCCTTGTGGAGGATTAAAATCCTTGAATCCACAAGTATGGATGCTCCACATGAATGTAGAATTGGATGTAGGATGTCTCAAATCAATTATCTTAGATCTTCAACACCAATCTTGAATGGATCTTGGAATAGGAAGAGGGTTGAATGGAAATGGATGGAAGAATCTTCAACAAGAGGGCTCCATAGAGCTTTAATCCTTCAATGGCTATTAATGGATCTCCTTGATGAATTGGATCTTGAATGCTTGAATGCTTGAAGGCTTGAATGTTTGATCTTTCTTGCTTGAGAGATGGAGAAAACTTGATGTGAATTGATGGAGAAAGTGAGAGAGGAAGGCTTCCTTTTATAGTGATCTAGGGCACAAACTCCTAGAGAGGCTAACATATGAGAAATAAATTCTCATTGGGCCCATACCCCTAGAAATGGACCTAGATTAAATATAATTTAAGAGTTTACCATTTTTGACACCAAAATAGTTGACCCGGAAGCAGGAAAACAATTCTTTCTGAAACCCGACATCCAAAAATTGTGGAACCTTAAAATTTGGACCCTAGGTCAAGGATGAGGTCAACTTTGACCTAGGTCAAGGATGAGGTCATCCTTGACCTTAAAGGTTGTCCTTGACCCTGAGGTCAAAAATCTCAGGATCTCAGTCTAGAATGCCAGAAAAGTGTAGAAAGAAAATGGGAAAGGGGGCAGAATCAGGGGAAAAAGCCAGATCTAAGTCGAGGACCCATTCAAGGTGCTTGATATGATCCCAAACCACTTACTCTAAGGGCTAAATGTTTTTAACATGGAAGTGCTTTCATTTTAAGATGATACAACTTCCTCATCTGAAATCTTTTCAATATGTTCCATACCTACAATAATAAACAACTCATCAACCATAGTTTCTAGACTGCAAGGAGGGAGCATTATGCTAGCACATAAAGATGTAACCACTTCTTTTTTACTGAACATATCTTGATATTCTAAAGCTTGACATTTCTTCTCAATAATTTGTATCCATAAGAAGGAGCATGAAAATTAAGAACTTTATCATGATCAAACTAAAGAGAAAGACCCTTGTTAGACCGCTTGAGAAGGCTAGATACCATTGATGGTTGCAAAAGATGTAATGGGTCCACCAAGGTTGAAAAGATATCTTTAAGCACTTTGCGACCCACATATTGATGTTTACCTTGAGGCACCAGAGAAAAGGATTGTATGCTCTCATACCAACCATCACACACCCTTTTTTAATGACATAACCCAGGGGGACTCCAACATTCATTTGACTAAATAATATCCAAATCCTGAAAAATATGGTGTTGTTGGGTCTGATCTGCTTTCTTGACTGGAGTGTGTTATCTATTTAAGGTATTAAACTATTTGGGATCCAAATGAGTAAATTTTTCCATACTATGACTAGGTTTACAACACCAACAACACACATTAAAGGGGGTTTTAATAAAAAATTCCTTCTCCCACTTCCCAAATGTAGATGTAAATAGAAAACTATTAGGAACTCTTTTGCCAGTATCTATCATGATGCACAATCTTTTAGGCAATAAGGGATCCTTATAAAAAGATAGATCACATTTTAAGAATATTCCAATCTGGTTTTCCATGATCTCAATTAGATGAGTTTCCCTATATTCTAAAGAAATATTTGGCAATTTTATCCAAAAAAAAAAACAAATCTTGCAAAGAAATTATTAGCTTTAAAATTAGGAGTCCAAGGCTACATGTAAAGATCTAATCCTTAAAGAACCCAATGCTTAATGTGGAATACATTATCCCTCTCAAGAGGAGAGTAAAAGAACACAAAAATAATACCCTTATAGTGATCTACATAAAAAACTTGAGAAACACTAGCTCATTCATCAAAAAGAATATCTCTACGTTTTTCTATGCCAAACAAAAGGTTCCAAAACTTACACAAAATAAATCATCGTCTAAGATCTTGAATTTAAGCCTACATGAGATATTTAGGGAAATTAACTAGAAAATAACTATTTCTTTCTCGTGAGGTCTAAATACCCATGTCCACCTTTTCAACAACCTTCTCAGGGACTAATACTTATGTTTCATTGATCCTCTCCTTACGTACCCATCTAAATGTGATCTTCATATCTATGTTGCCTGAGTATTATTTCCCTTTCCTTTTTTTAATACTTATTAACCTTTGTCTTATGATTGTGATCTACCATCTTTGAATCTCCCTCCCACTTGTTTGTGGTTGGTGGTTTTGGTTTGAAGGGATCCCTAAAGGTAGAATCAAGGTGGCGATGATGATTTGATGATAGATCCTTTGGAGTCTGTAAGTCCCCTATGTGAGAGAAGACATACCTCCAATAGAAGAGAGAACATTCGACTTATAAATAGTTGTCTTTTGTTTGGACCCATCATATGATGTTTGCTTTGTAAAATTCTATGGGTCTCCCCTAGGGGAAAGTGGAGCAACCCAACTAGTTTCTCCACGCTCATAAAATCTTATGTCAGGAATGTGTGTTGAAACCTTGATTTTTCCTTGCTAAAAAAAAACCCTTAGGGGTTGAGAGATGAGCTAAATTTCTTGAGGGTCCTTTGTAACCTAGGTTGCAAGATCTAAAGTCTTTAGATGTGTCATCAAAAAATTGGTTGAGGTAACCCTATTATGCTCTGGACATCTATCCTCAAAGAAAATGTCAAAAGGAGCTTGTTTAGTCCTATTGAGGCACCTATGATTGAAAGGAAAATATTTTTAGTCGGGCTTAGAAAATTTGTACCTCGGTCTCTCCTAATAAGGTTTAGAAATCTTGATCATTCGAATAGTCCCAATGAAATTCCCCCTACTAATGCTGATGTTGCCTCTCCTAATAGTGTTTAGAAGCATGATCATTCAAATGGTCCTAATGAAATTTCCCTTGTTGATTTTGATGTTACGCAACCAAATCCTTTGGTGCTTGAAAAATGTCCACTATTTCTCTAAATTATATATTCTTTCCATTGTCAAAACTTTAGCCAATCTAGTACTCATAAGTTTTAAAATTTATGATATTTTTAAATAATAAAAATGATGGCAGTAGTTTGTAACTTATCTCAAGATTGAGATATTTTATTTGTATTACAAAGGGTTAATTATGTAGATCAAAGTGAGTTCAATAGTTATAAAAATATCTTAAAAATATGAAATAATATATGATAATATACACAATATTGTGTTATATTTTACTTGATTCCCCTCTAATTATTTTGTTTTTTTTCTAACATATGAAGACTATCATTCAATATAATTTAGGAGAGCCATCAATATGTCACGGGCAGACATGTTCTCATACGTCGACTTGCAAAAATGCATATAAATGATTGAAGACAACACTCTTCAAACATTTATAAATATTCTTTTAGAATACTCATGAAAATATAGATTCTTTAATTGACTCCTCTAAATTGTTATAATGTGAATGAATGCCAAAATTAGAAGAGATCTGTAAATGACTATTGAAGTGCCTTTAAATAAAAGTACATAGCAATAAATTATGTGAGCTTCTATTTAGTCATTTGATATGAAAGGAATGGTTGGGAGTTTGTAAAATTTGAAGTGAATCTAAATTATCCATATAAATGTATATATTATATACTAGATTCAATTATATTGAATAATTTAATATGTGGTGTATTTTACTTTGTATTAAATCAAAGGTAGTTCCCATTATTTTTAAATTCCTTTGTTCTTTCATGAATTCAAATTGAGAAAAAATGTGACCACAGTGTTCAAGAAATGACTTGAGACATGAAGGAGACCAAACAAAGTGCATAACAAGTATAGGAAAATGTGTGTACATATGAGTATGATAAAATTATCAAGATGTGTGCCTATGTGGATAATGTGGGGATATGTGTGTAGGAATATGTGCAAGTGAATAGATAAATACCATGGGAAAGGGGCCCAATTTACAAAAATAATAATATGTTGTCACTATGTAAATTTACCAAGATAATCTCTTCAAAATAGACACAAAACTAAATCAAAATTGGTATAAAAATTAATAAAAAAATAGCATAAGTATCCAAATTTCACCATACATTTTGCACCCATTTAGAGGTCTTTGTGAATCCTAAAATGATATATGCATCCCTAAGTATGTAGCACTTGTGAAACATGTCCTCATATCCCTTGTCTTGTTTAGAGGAGGATGGTCCTCCTGAACCCTATCCTATTTGACCTGGATTAGGTGACATCAATGGACCAATCACACCTCCACTACTTTGTGTCCTCCTAGACTGTATCCTTCTATGTGACATTCTTTGTGATTTTACAATTAAATAAGAGGGTTCCCTCTAATTTTCTAACACCACACTAGCTTATAGGCCCCTCTAATAAATAGTCGCATGGGTTATCTCTACTAGGGCGAGGTATATCTTTCACACATTAACATCTGATAATGTCACAATAACCCTTATGCGGCCTCATCTACTCTCTATGCTAAAGATAAAAATTATATTTTAAGAGGATATCAATGCCACTCTCTCTATTGTCAACATGTCCCTCTCTGAAATCAAAGTTTCCCTCTTTATTTCCCATGCTACTTTCTCTTCTAACTTCTCAACCTTTATCATTTCCATTTATCTTTACAACTTAGAGATCTACTCTCCATGGGTCCTCACTATAGCCCGCAAAATGCTAGCATTGGGGATATCCTTAACCTCCTCCCTCACAACTATATTTGACATGTCCTCATCCCTAGGAGCTTCTCTCCCCTTATCTACCATTAATAGAGGGATGTCACCACATCCTCCATAACTACCACCATTTGTTCATCCCTTGTAGCTTCACAAGAGCAATCCATACCATATCCATCAAATGATACACCAATGATGACACCTTTCAAATTTATCCCCAAAGGATATCTAGAATAGAAATCCAAGATAATCTATTTCTTTACACAAATACCTTGTACAATTTATAAATTCTAGACCCAATTCCACCAAATGATCCATTCCCAGTCAAACCCACTTCATAGAGTCTCATTCTAAGTTGATCTCCCTCATGTCAAAATATTGAATCCTTCTCCAAATCCTTATGCATATTCAAAGTCATATCCCATGTCAAGAGGATTATCTAAAGCACAAAGAAATAATTTCTAAAACAAATCAAGGTCAAGATATCAACAAACACCAATCCCATTCAATTTCAAGTCAAGATATCATCCCCCTAGATTATACTATCACCCTTTTCTAGATCTTATATGAGATTATCCCCTTCTATCTCAATATAAAAGTTTCTTTCTAATTCCTATCAACATTCCACTTCCTAATCAAGATCATGACACTTCTTCCATCCTTTATTATGTTTCTATTCAAATTCAAGAGTTAAAAACCTCTAAAATAGAATATAAATATCCCCTTCCAAGTCAATATCAAGGTATCCCTTCATCTTCTTATCCACCAAAATATCCCATCATCCCTCTATTTCCATGTCCTAATCCTCCATGTCCCCCACAAGATTCGGTCTTGCTAGATGATATCGTTAACCCTTCTATTTAACTTCAATATGTCATTATTCCTCATTATTCCCCTCATGATCCCAACACATCAACACAAGTTGTTTATCAAAAAATTACATATCAAATTGGCCCATTGACTTTTATCTGGTCTAATCTATTTCATAGTCCTATTATTTCTTCTATACCATATCCACCTCAAAAAGGACTTGTATTTTGTTTCCAAAGAAACAAGTATCCCATTGGAAAAAAAATTGTCAATGCATGCATCATCAAGGAAAAGGGTTAGGCCTCCATGAACAAGGTATATTAGAACCCCTCCATATCAAAGCTAATCCTAATGGTCATGGCATTGACTACATAGCTCACTCTCAAGACACTAGTATCCTAGTTAAAACCCACATTCCTTCATCTAAATCCAAACATATGCCTTCCCTTTCATCCCTTCCATCCATCTTGGGTCATTATGTACCTCCATCCAATGTTCAAACTATCCAAATCTACCCTATCATAAATCAAGATCAATAAAGGCATGCATATTTAAGTCTTCCAGCCATATACCTATGTTAATCCATCCAAAAGGCCTCCATATCATTCCTTTTTATTCTTGAATCCCATTCCTCTCAAAAGTAATCTGGGTGCCAACCATAAAATCAAGTACATAAATCCACAAGCATTCAAGGATCAACATGTCTCATCTAAAATACATGTAAAAAATGCAAAATATGATCCAAAGGCAAAAGGAAATATCTAAAATGCCACAAAGGCCCGCTAAGCCAAATAAAAAATAAAAACCCATGTGGATTCATAAGTTTCTCATAGAAGTAATGAATTATAAAGAACCACAAATAAAAGAAAAAATCAAAACATATATGGATTCCTAAGTTGCTTGTAGAAGTAATGCATTCAAAAGAGCCACAAAAGGAATAAAAATAAAAAGCAATGTGAATTCCCAATAAACTCATAGAATCACAACATCCTAAGTAAAATTAAAGTTGGCATCCAAAATTTTTATCATTCATTCTAAACATCTCCCTTCTTTAAAATATGTTTTGGGTCCTTATGTCCCAAAATTTGCATCCACTCCTCCATCAAAATCCCAAAGTCTAAAATTTTATTTTCCTCCATCACCCCACCACCTCTCAAGGTGTGTGTCAATGTTGTTATTTCACATATTTGCATCCACTCAAAAACAAGTCTTCTTACACTCCATCCATTATCCAACACCTATTTACCATCCTATATAATTCTTTGCATAATTCCTTACCTATTTCCATCCAATCATCTATGTTACCTCTCTGTTCATCACCCTACCAACACCTTTGTGTATACCATCAATATCCATGGTCTATTTTAGCATATGTTTCTTAAGAGTATCATATATAAAAAAAGATTCTTGGGCCCTCCCTCCATTTCCTATCATGCATCCATTAAAAAAGTTGAGAAAAGACAAGAAAAAAGAAAAGAAAAGAAACAAAGGTAAAGAGAAATAATTTTCCCTATATTAAAAACTTGGAAAACAAATTCTTTTGGAGAGTACCATGATGAAAATTTGGCAAAGTGTTGTCATGTGTAATCCATCATGCTATTGCATTCTACACTTGGGGGTAAGTTTCATCCATATTATGCTATCATATCCTACCTAGAACATCCTCCCTTATACTTTATCCCCCATATTCATCATCCTATCTACATCCATATTCTCATCTCAACCATTGATCTTGATAATGCTACAGATATTCATAAGCATCATAGATCCTATATGCTTCACCTTATCCATACCCTTCAACCTATACCCCTTACCTTATCTATTTTTTATCTTACTTATACTATTCATATCTTATTTAAATCTTATCCAATCAACCTTGATAAAAAAAATAGGGACATAAAATGAAAAACATGTTTTAAAAACCTATTTATAATTCCATTATTGAGCACCACATGACATTTAGTACACCATGTCATTACCATACCGTGTCATGTCCAATCCCTTATCTTGGAAGAAAACATTTAATCTCATTATTGATATTCCTCACAAATTCAATTATTTTTGATGCCATAATAATTTGTCTTCGTCCTTCATTCATCCATTTCTATCCCACCAATTCATTCATCCATTCATAATATCTATGCCTTACCAAACATTGGGGGCAAATAAATACATCTTACTTGAAAATTATCTTAAAAAATCTCTAAAACTAATTTAAAAAAAAACCTTAAAAAAATATAAAAACATTGAAAACCTACAAAATGGAAAATAAATAACCCCAAAAAAATCCAAAAAATTAGAAAACAAACCCAAAAAAAAACATCATTTCATCAATAAATTGTTCCTTGCAAAGACATATATTAGACCATACACATATGGAAAACACACAAAAGATTGAGCTTAACAAATCACGCAACATAAAAAAAACTATCAATCAAATCATCAATCAAACCAATCAAACTTGTCCTATCAAAAAATAACATCAATCCCTATCAACCATAATCTATCTTATACAGTGTGCAATATACTTGAAACTAAATCGAATCTGTAATAAACAATGTACTTCTTTTGTGAAACTAGACATTATGATCAAAACACAAACAATCAACTTTAATGACAAGATTGGTATGGTTGTTGACTCGCTTGGTCCAATGAGTCATATCATTCATTAATTTATCCTTTGTCATGTTCCTATGCTACTCAAGGATATCCATAAGTGATTAGAGATGTGGAGATCTCTCATGATCATGTACCATCCTAAATTGTAACCACCTATAATTAGATGGTCAATTAGGCCCCATTTTAGCGTGTATGAGCTTCTACATTAATTTCTAGAACTCCAACCCTAGTTATGTTTTCCATTCCAGTATCCCCACTCCAATTGGGATCCCCAGTTTAAATTTCTTTGGTTTTTGTGGGGAATAGGTCCAATCAATCAGCATATTCCCCCATAAACCCCTCAAAATTTGAATCAGAGGTTGGGCTCAACAATTAAGTGGGAAATCCAAATCCCCATCAACCCTCTTTGAGTTTTTCACTTTGAAATTCTTATGAGGGGTAAACAAGAAACCTGCCTCTCCTCATTTTGACATAGACAAGAAGACCATCTCCATCCACATTCAAGATTTCATAAGCATTCAAGATCTAATCCCAAGCAATCAATAATTCAAGCATTCTAAGGTAGATCTCAATCATTCCAAGGAAATCTTCTCCATGAATCAAGATTCTTTCCCTCATTGAAGGTTTAGTAAAGGAGTCCACCACCAATCTACATATATCCATTCAAGCATCTATTTACATCCAAGCATTCAAGTCTTCAATTCTTTAAGTCATTCTCGTCTCTCTCTCTCTCTCAATCATTATGGCAAAGTACAACATCTTTATGGAAGGTATTTTCTTCATGATTTCCTTTTAGGTTTTTGTGTGGAGTCCAACCTATTACATCAAATGCTTGTGATCACATTGAAACAAGCATTTGTATTTCCAAGGTAGAATACACTTCAAGATTCAGATCTAGCCTCTACTCTATATTAGCACACTTTCCTTTATTTCATTTCATTTCAAGGTTGATTCCAAACTAGGGTTTGACTAAGGAAAAACCTTCTCTACATAACAATTTCCTTATTTTTGTGTGAAGGAACAAGTGGTTCTCGCATTGAGATTAGATTTGGGAAGTTCAAGACCTTGGGAACAATCTGCAACTGAAAATATTCAAAAGTGTAGGGAATAGGTTAACCCAATTGGCCTAGTCCCAAGAAAAAGTTGACCCAATTGACCTAGTCCCTCTAGATCCTCTTAAAATTGGTTTTATAAGTTAGTTGTAGTCTTTGGGCTCTATTTTTAGTTATATAATTGGGTTATCTTCCTTTTGTCAATTTGTGCATCCTAAAACTCACTATTTCTTCCCATCTAGCCCTCAATCTTGCATTATCCAATCACACTTACCTAATCAACCCTTAATTAAAATGAAGGATCACTACACCCGCTTAATTTTTAAGTCATCTTGAGCATAGCGGGTCATATTCCTTTTGAATGTGCTATAGGAAATAAGATCAACCCAATCAATCCCTTTTTCTTATTATATGGGTCCTTATTTTCATTTTTTGTTTGTGACATCTTTATGAATTTTCAAGGCACATGTATTTTGGTTGTCTATATTGGATGCTCATTCAATGAAGATCCAATGCAAATCAAAGGTCATAGATCATTATTCTTGTGACTATCACACATACCTCAACCCTTAACATATAGTTTGCAACGTTATTCAATGCAAAGAGATAACATCATCACCTTGGGTTATTAAGACTTGGAGCAAGGATATCCATTTGAAACATAATAAAGATCTATGATGATAAACATGCACTAATGAAAGCTCAAATATCAATCCATTTTTCACATCAACCTAAATATTCTTTACTTCTTATTAATATTTTCTTCTAGATAACATTTGTTCAATCAATCAATTAGTCAATCTTATCAATAAATAAATCAATCAATCAATCAATTTTTTGATCATCTTATTCTATATATTTTATCTGATCAATCAGGCATATCTACTTCTAATATTGCTCAACCATTATCTACAATCGACTACATTTTTCACTTCTTACTAACCATTCTTCTATTTTGTCATGTTTCCCTTACATCTAACATTATTTTTCTTTCTAGAGATCATTCATTTCTTTCATACATAAACAATCTCTTGAGGGGACATCTTACCTCCATCTCTCAATCCACTAGGGCATGATCTTTCAAATTTTTTTGAAACAATGCTCATAATCACATTTTTTGAAATAGTGGCAAAATATAGATACTAAAAATCATCCAAGGTCGGTGACCATTCTTTTTAATAATATTTCCTTTACATTATTGAACAATATCTATTATTTACTTGATTTTGTGTCTTTCTTCTCTTGATTAAATAGTTTTAATTATTTAATTAATGATTAATTATGTCTTCTAATCTGATTATTATATGCCAATTTATCCTAAATCAATCAATTGGCCTCTATTTACTCCCTCTTCTTGACGTCTAATTGCCTTAACACTAGTACATTTGACATCATTTTTCTATGAAAATTATCAACCATTAATTAAAAAGGTTTAGGTTGGTCGAGTTATAGAAGGAAAATTTTCTTTTTAAAAAAAAATCCATGCCCATGTTGGTCTCAATTTCGACCAATACCATGTCGGTCAAAATTTTGACCAACACGGGCATATAACTTAAAAAAAAACATTTCAAATCTCATTTCATTTTTACAGTTGCAGCGCGCGAATTAGGATTTCCATCTTCTAAGCTAGCAAGAACGAAGCTTATTCCTGATCGTGAAGACCCTACACCCAAGGCTGATAGCACATTTTATCATTTATCTTCCATGGAGTTTGAGGTATCTTCCATGTTTCCTATTGTTCATTATGTGGATTGTCATTTTCTTCTAGTCATCTCTGTTTGTAATATGCTGGTAAGCGATTGAATCAATGAGTATATTTAGTGGTGACTACGGTTTGACTAGGGTTTGTAAATGCTATGACCGAGAATTATGAAGGCTGCGACTAGGGTTTAGGAATCTATGTACAAACTGAACAGACAAGTTAACTGTTCAACATAGAAAAATTAACCATTTAGAAGAAATTCAAATTTCATGCAACATGGTGTACTGTACTATTATAGAAGTGTGGAAAGAAATGAAATTTTGCACAATGTAAAGTGAATGCTATGCACCATTGTAAAGAAATCTGCTATGTAATTTTTTGTATTGTATTTTAAATTTCCAAAAGCCACATGATCTCCTGTTAGACCAATCTCAATTCCATTGGGTCAGCACTGTCATGAGTTCATGACCCCGATTTGCAACTTCACCATCGAATTCCTATGTTGTTGGATGAAAGGGAAAATTAGGGGAAAGTTTATTTACACAACCAATGCTCAAAAATGCGAAGGCTGTTAAGTTGCTTCAAGGCCGATGCCCTATCTAGGGCACGATACATGTTTAAACAACAAAGTGAAGTGAATAATCAGAGGTTTGGGACTGAATCACAGGTTTAGTTGAGTACATCAGATTCATGGAAGACTCTTCATGATTGCAACCACTGTGAGCACCCAACGTTTGACCATTCCAGATCAACATTAATCTAGCTTGATCACCTAAGTTAAAACATCTCTGTGACAGTCAACATCGCTGGAAACAAGTGGTGAAAGTCATCAAAAGTTTTAGTGTATGATCTTTGGAGACAGTAGATTCTATACTCAAAACCAATACCAATTGAATGATGGAATGTAGTTATAGGGGATTAGCAGTATTTTGATATTTGTTGAGTGTTCGGGTAGTAGGGAAGTCTAGTCAAACAATTGATTGTAATAACTTGGTGGTCTTGGTTGAAGCTTCTTCCTAAGAGTATTGGTGTTGTGGTAGACTAAACCGAAAGATTATAAGTCTCAAGAGTGATTTATGATTGACAGTGGAAGTGTATTGTTAGTTTACAAAATCATAGCCAAAGAATAGAACAAGGTTGTAAAACCAGACAGAAGTGAGAAATTAGCAAACTGTTGTTACTTGTAAAGTAAAACAACAGTGACATTTTGAAAACTTACAAATCCCATTCAAGGAAACTGCCAGTTAGAAGAATTTCCCAGTAGACATAAATTTTTAGAGACAATAAATAATATAAGCTCCTTAAGCATGAGTTGGATGATGTGGATACATTAGTTCTTATATCTACATAATCCACATCATCCAACTCATGCTTGTGGACCAAGATTAGATGTAGATCATATTTACTGTCTCATAATGACTTACTAGGATAGGTACCGATCTTACTATTATGAGATAGTAAATAATATAAGCTCCTCAAGCATGAGTTGGATGATGTGGATACATTAGTTCTAATATCTACATAGTCCACATCATCCAACTCATGCTTGAGGAGCTTATATAATAATCAACTGATTAATGTTTTTGGTTTTGATGTAGTCATCTCCAACTCATGCTTGAGGACTGTTAATTCTAACCATGGAATGTTAATTCTAACCTATATTATTAGATCATTAACCATGCATATGCAGAGTTGTGTGGAGTAAAGGTGATCACAGTTAAAGAACAGTGAGAAAATACATTGAAATTGGATGCAATGTGTAGCAGTGGATGATCTATCTGAATAAGGAAGGGTTTTTATGTTTGAAAACATTTTGTCATGTTGAATGAGTGGTGATTCGATCACTAATTTGATGCAGGAGTGAGTTGTAACAGGAGATTGGGGAAGCCCTAGCAAACCAGGGTTTGGAGTCAAGATTTGGGGGTTTTGGTGTTGCAGGGCCCGTGAGTCTAATTGCTTGTGGATTTAACCATTTTAAGTCATTTTATAACTCTACTAAAGGTTTGGTGGGATAAGGGAATGTGAGGAGAGTAGTTGCTTTGAAAATTTGGTCATTTTCATGCATTGAAAACAGGGGTTCAGTCATGGTTAGGTGTGTTGGTCCAAAGTAACCCTACAAAAGCTTTTGGTGTGTTATAGAACTCTGAAAAGGGTGTCTAGAAATGTTTTCATCTTTTCAAGTGTTTTGAGGGAAGACAAATTTATTACCATCCTAAGTCTATTGTAGGGTTATTGGCAGCCTATTAAGCCTTTCGAACAGTTTGAAAGAACTTTGTGTATTGGAAGCATGGGAATTAAAATAGAGTCTTAGAATTCCTTGAGTCTAAGTGGTTTGAAGCCTAGGAAACCTAATCCATCATTGTGTAGTATTGTGGAGGCCTTGACAAGTCAGATCTTTTAAACATTTGAGGTTGTTGATAGGCTAGAGTGCCTAGATCTTTGAAATTACCAATTCTCATTGTGTTTTGAATACCACCACCCTTATTCCTTTTGGTTTGGAGTAATTTTATTTCATTTTAAATAAGTTATGGCAGTTTTATTAAATTATTTGAATGATTAAATGAAGATTGGATCATCAAGATCAAGATTGGATTCAAAATTACTCCAAACCAAAAGGAATAAGACTCCAAACCAATGAAATAAAACTACCATAACTTATTTAAAATGAAATAAAATTACTCCAAACCAATGTAATAATTGTGCAATGATTATTGGAAGCCGTTCTCAACTTAATTAATGACCAGATTTAAATTGGAAAGAAATGAAATTTTGCACAATGTAAAGTGAGAAAATCAACAAGAATGTCGATTTCAACCATTCTTATGATGATAAAAGATTAACTAGCTGAGATGTAACAAATACTTCAAAACAATAATACCTACAAATTTCCCCTCTGATCCAAGGTGAAATATCAATTCTTGAATGACAATTCCTACAAACAAGCATGCATATAAGGTATACCACATATCTACCAATTATACACTTAATGGATTGGGTGCTAAGAAAGCTACAGGAATGAACCATGTTTAATAATTAGTATTACAGTTTTACTAAAGATATTAATAATCACCTTCAAAGTTACAAACATAGATTCAACTATGTTAAGCAAGTTATCAAGAGTACAGTAAAACATAAGAGCGTGACCAGGAGTGATTTTTGGCAGTTTAGGTGAGAGCAGAATCAGTTAATACGGGTCAAAAAAAGACCTACAGAACATCAAAATTTAATGTGGAAAGACCTAGGATGGTTGGGAAAGAGAGGGATGTTGTTCGGTCTGCATGTAGTGTTTCAATAGACTAGTGTAGTGTTGACTTTCATGAGATTCTCATATTCATCAACGAAGTTTTGATGTCCCTCATTGTACTTCCAATTTTAATTAGTTATTTATAATATCCAGATTCTACAAGGAAACACACACAGGTGAAAAGGGTAGATATAATGAACATTAATCATTGACAGATCACAAGAGTAATAGATATATTATAAAAATATCAAAGAACAATGATAAGATCAAGATAGTGATACATGAGGGAACAATGATTGACTGACATGATAGTAGGGAGTAAATATTGCTGGATAGTAGAAAAAGCACCAAATAATAGTCATTAGAAAGTAAAGGCAATAGAAAAAGCACCAAATAATAGTCATTAAAGTACCAAACAATGATTAAGGATCAAGATTAGAAATGATTGTTAAATACCTCAAATGTAGTAATATGCCATGCTATGCTAGTGCCATTGCAGAGTGGTGATAGTAATGTCCAATTTCAAATAACATGAATGTCTAAATAGTGGTCAAGGCATGTCTATGAATGGTAAAACAATCATAATCTGGAGAAGTCACAAAAAACAACAAAAGCATGATGAATAAGATGAACAATCGAAGATAGGGTATAGTCATAAGAGTGTTTTCAAAGAGAGTCATGATAATAGTAGTCCTAAGCATCCATTAGAAGATAGGTTACTAGTTCAAGTCTTTCTTTGACTGTATTGCGAGTTTTTTTACTGTATTGTTGGTGTAATGGAAATGCTTAAACATGGAACAGAGGAGAGGTTCATACAAAGAGGAAGCACAATCATGAATTCTATCACAATAATCACTTCTATTATAATGTCCAAAAATGCATTCATTAGAGGTAAAGAATGCATAATCAATATGAGTATAAGATGGTCAGGATGTCCATTATATAATCAGTGATATGTGGAGGACAAGCAGTGCGACTGAGGCTCAGTGAAAGAGATATTATTAGTGAACCAGTCATCCATAAGAGAGAAGAAATATGCAAAGAAAGGGGGTTGTCTATGGTAAAAAGAATAACGAATGAATGAACAAACTATAGTTCATTCAAATAACAACAAGTCCAAGTATGGAGTGGAGTATTTATTCAATCAATATAGATATGAATAGAGCAGCCAAACTGTCATGTAATGAAATGGTTGAAGAGCAGTCTTGTAAGCACAATGACATTCATTTCTTGGTCAAAAGTACACTAATTTAAGCACTATCAAAAGAGTGGGGCTATGAATAATCAAACCATGATCAATAAGATATATGACAGTGACCAATTACAATGTATGGTCCAAAGTGAAAATAGGTCTTTTAAGTATGACTGCCTTTTGCGGTCCTTTCACTTCCCTCAAGAGAAGATATAAATGTTTTAATAAAGGGATTAACTATTTGAATTAGTTCATCAGAAAACCCTTACCCCCTTGTTCAAATGGACCACATCCTTGACCCCTCTGGTCTACACAACCAATACCATTGATTGTCCTGAAAATAGTGACTCTGCAAGTTGTGATTCTCTAGTTGGGACAGTCATCACACTATTCCCCTAAGCACTATGGCTTTGCCTTCTCATCCACAAGAAACTCTAACATCATTCTAAACTCTTCTATACTCTGTCCATATCCATTCCAATCCATTGATCCAATCCATTCATACTTTTCTCATTGACCTTTCCATCATCCATCATTACCAAACTTCTCATTTTTTAGTACTATCCTTTGCATAATGATGCCTTGGATGAATGTCCTTTAGTAGATTGTCACCTTATCCTCCATACTGTTAGTGAGTCATGCTACTAAGCCTCTAAAATCTTTCATGTACTTTTTGCAAAAACTTGACTTGTTGTCTACTCTCCTTTGATCTTCCATCAAGAACTAATGCATGCTCATTGTTGTTTGGCATGACTGTCATGGGATGATTGTCCTCATTGTGATGTTTCTTGTGGCTATACTTGGATTGTTGGTTGTCTTCATCTGTCTTCAAAATTTTACCTTCACGGTTAACTAAAAATCATTTGAGATCAATGTTCTTTTGACTCCAACTTGTTTAACATTGACTATTATACCTATTAGTTCATCATTCCCTTGGCCTAGTTTGCTTTGTTCAACTCCAACAACATTTGTGATTGTCACATGACCATTTAGATTGTCTTCCATTTTAGCCATTTAAATTCTTCATAGGACTGACTATTCTATGGTTTTCCTTTTCTGTTTCTATATGGCAACCATTATCAACATGCCATCCAACATTTTCAAAGGTTTTTCTTATCTTTCTTGTAAGCTTTTATAGACTATTTCTACACAACCTTAATGTTTGGACTTACAATTGTCCACTATTTTCTTAGGCAAGACTGTCACTTCGACATGAAGGTTGTCATAGTTTTGTTTTAGCACTGTCCACTGATATTTATGGGACTTGAATTTCCGTCTATTGGACTGTCATTTATGTTCACCATCCTTTTATAGACTGAATTTCTCAAAAATAATGACAAATGCCAAGGCAAAAAGGTAGTAAAATATTGTGCTTTTGCACTTCATGGATTGTCTCTCCTCACAAGACCCTGCAAAACATTTTTATAATAATCTTGATTTCAATGTGCAAAGCAATGCCAAGAGTAATGCTTGTATTCATGTGATTAAGAGAGGTTTCTTTGTGTTTTCATTACTTAAGAGCAGCCTATATATGGAGGTAAGGAGTCCTACAATGTTATTCAGTTTCCCTAGTTATTTACTTGATTTTATTTATTTAAATCTACTCTTTACAACTATTTTTCTATCTATACACCCTCTATTGCTATTGTAATGGCAAAGCATCAGAACCATCCATTTCTAAACTTTGATTTGGTATGATAAATGTCCCTTTGCATTGAGAAAATTATAGTTGAGAAAATGGTTGTTCAGTAACGATTTGTATCTGCAGGTTGCAAACAAATCATCCTTCTTCCACCAACGAGTCATTCCATTCAAGAAAGACCATGTCTAATGATATCAACGCACAAAAAAATAGGGAGACAATTGCTAGATTGTGGTCTAACTTAAAAAGAAAAGGTGATGAAAAATGTTATTGTCCTTGCAAAATTTGTAAGGGCTTAAAGACTCGAAGATATCTAATCAAAACAGCTGAGGAACATTGTAGGCAACATGGTCACATTGAAGGGGGAAACAAATTTTGTCCATTGGTATGTATTTTAATAATTTATAAAATACATAAGACATGATTTGATGATGACATCATGGTCATGGTTAATATAAGGTCATCATTTTCATATAGTTCAACGTCCCTGAGTTTCATGTTATATTAGAAGTGGAATGTTGATGCTAAGACAATTACTTTGTGACCATAATAATCCTACATATGTTTTTTTGCACAATAGATAAAGTCTGCTATTCAATTCCAAGAGAAACTCACAATTTCAATTGTGACCACACTAGCCTGATCGCAACAAACTTGTTAGAAACATGAAAAGAAAACATGTTAGCAATTCCATCATTTGTCTGTTGTTTGGGACAATCACCATATAATTATTTGGACTGTCTCTCCTCTTGCCTTGCAAGGTTAAAATGACCTTTTTTTCATCCCTCCTTGAATAGACCCTTACCGTCTTGCACTTGTGCAATGATAGGACACCAATGTTGCTAATTAAGGTTGGCGAGATGATTACGCCTATCCTGAAAAAAGATTGTCAAATCATTATGCTTTCAAATCAATTACCTATCGACGTATCCCTTGTGAGGGAGAGAAGCCAAACACATAAAGAACATGCACATAAACACGACAACTAAAAAACTTAAATGGAATACACCAAGAAGTACCAAATGATGAATTCTCACTTTTTGTAATGGCAAAGCAATATCAGAACTATCCATTTATAGTCCTAATGATTTTGGAAATTGTTGACAAAGAGTGTTACTTTTTTTAATTATAGTATAAATGATTTTTCTATAGTCGTAATGATTTTTCTTATTTCTTGTCTTTTGTCCCTTTTTTATTTCCTATGTCTATGCTTCGTGACAAGATTTTGTCACCTTCTTTTGATGGTATATTTCATTCAGTCTATGTGGAATACTATTTTGTTCACTATTTTATTTCAGCCTCATATTTCTTTCATTTTTCATCTACACGGAGACTACACATGCTGATAAAAAAATGAGCTATTTGATTTAGGTTTACTTTTCATTATTGTAAATGATTAATATTTCTGATGGTACTCCTTGGTGTATTTGGACTGTAAAAATAATCATATAAAAATAATAAATGTAGTAACGATGGTGTGGTGCATTATTGATATAGGTTCGATGACTCTTGTCAATGTGCCAAACTATCAATGTGGTGGTGGGAAGTGTGTGTTGAAGACTTCACGGACATTGAACAACCCTGGACGACAATTTTGGTGCTGCCCTAATCGAAAAAAGGTTGCTAATGTGTATATATTTAAAGTTTCTAATGTAAATACTATTCATTATAATATAAGAACTAATGTAGACTGGGTATCACAGGGAAATAATGGTTGCAGATACTTTAGTTGGGTCGACGACAACTCATCTGCATCTATCCACCCATCTCCACTTATCCGTGATGAAGGATTTGAGTGCAAAACGTGTCAGGCTAGGGAAAATTTTGAAATTATATTTTTACGATGCCTTCTCTATATTGTAATCGCATATCTAATTTGTTGCGACCATATGCAGAGATGAACTCAGGAATTAGTTAGTTTAGTATTTTCATATTGTAACTAATATTTTAATATTGATATGACATAACTTCTCTTTTCCTCAAGTGCACATATATATGGTTTACATCTTTTTTTAGAATAATTCTTCATTTTTATGGCTCAGGTGAGCCCCAATCACAACCACTACTCCTGCAGTTCTAAGTTGACACTGTAGATCCAAAAACCATATATAGATTCCTTATCTTTGGTTTTTGGATCCCGCAGTGTCAACTTAGAACTACAAGAGTAGTGGTTGCGTTGCATCGTCTAGGTATACCACTCAATTATGTTGTGTTTCCAAAACATTGTGACCATGATGCCTACATTTATGTTTCTCAGTTGTTGTGTCCTAGGACCCCTTATGACCCTTTATGACCATTTACAACCTCTAAGAATACATCTTAGAGGTCTTAAAATGTCATAAAGGGTCATAAGAGGCTCCTAGGAGGGGCCAGATGAGCTTCCACCTTCATGTTGTTGGCCCTATTAAGTAGAGAATGTTAAACTATTATTGAAACAAAGAGAAGCTCAATAATTTATATCTGAATACCAATTTTGTTCTTATCAAACCGTTAAAACATTTAAATAGTCTTTTAAACTGCTATTAAAAACAAAATATTTAATCAACATTTACTTACAAATTTGTGTTCTTGTCTGAGTTTGATATGCAGATCTGCGTATCAAACTCAGACAAGAACACAAATCTGTAGGTAAATGAAGCTTTCTTAGTCAGTTTGATTTTTCTTGAGGCTGTAAATATACAGTACAATGAAAATGCTTTGTTCAATCTAATTGTGCTAAATAGAAGAAAATAGCTAAATCAAAGCTTCATAGATTCATATATGCATACTAATTATAGACAAGCAATATATTCAACTAAAAGTAGGAATATATTGAAAATGGTGTTTTTTTAAAACAAAAGTTAGTATTGGTCAAAATTTCATCCTTTACACAGTACTAAATTCGACCATGATGCTATACGTTCGACGGTCCATTCGACGAATTTGGGTGGATAATTCGATGACCAAATGGACTAAATTCGACTAGGATGCTATACATTCGACGAATTGGGGTGGATAATTTGATGACAAAATGGTCTCAATTTTGACCGTCACACCAATTGATCGATGTCTTATTCTTCCAGTTCCAAGAGATTGTTGCAGTCGATAATTCGACCACTTATGGGGTCAAAATTATGACTATTATTTACCATGTAGAAAATTGACAAAAAAAGATCGATGACAATTCTAGTCGCCTATTCGACCAATTGTTGTAGAAAATTTGACTAATTCTCCTCGAAATTTAAGGTAAAATTTACTAGTGTAATTTGTCCCCTTGGATTAAATGATTATGCTTAACTATTTAATCCCATTATCCTTGCTTTTCTTCTAAGAACAAATAAATATGTATATTTAAATGGTCTCTTATCATCAATTTCCATGAATTAAATAAATTTTAACTATTTAATTTTCCTAATTACTAATTGCTAATATGCAATGGAGATTAATAAATTTATTTATTAATTTGCCTCCACTTAACTATTCTTCCTTCCATTTCTCTCTCCACTTCGCAATCAAGCTACGAAATTGTCCTCTACACTTATCTCCCTCGCTTGTTAATTTATCTCCCCATTTAACTCTTCTCTCTTTCCCACTTAACTCCTAATTTCCTCCACTTTCAAATGGTATCTTTTGTTGAAAATAAATACTTTTTCTATTTAATTTCATCTAACTCGTATTCAAATGATATAAATTTTATTAAAAATAAATATTTGCTTTATTTATTTTCACTAAACTCATTTTATCTCCATTTAAAAAGTCTTGTTTAATTTCATTTGTCAATCACTTTGAGTCCCAAATTAATCTTATGCGTCAAATCAATCCTAATTTCCTACAAATTGTGAATTAAATACTCATAACCACAAACCCCATCTTCAATTTCCTCTCATAATTACTGCATCATTATCATTTATTGGATGCAGGAGCAACTTGGGTTCCTAGTGATCTTACATCATCTTGGAGGGATTTCCTTTTGGTCTGATGAAGTTCCTTGTTATGGGAAGTTTTCAAAGATTTTGTGTCTAGATGATTTGTGGAGATCTTTGGCGTGTGCAATGAAAAGGGTTTGTTCCTTTTTGTTTATGGAGGCTATGTATATGATCACACCTCTCTAGGTTACATCATCTTGGAGGGATTTCCTTTTGGTCTGATGAAGTTCCTTGTTATGGGAAGTTTTCAAAGATTTTGTGTCTAGATGATTTGTGGAGATCTTTGGCGTGTGCAATGAAAAGGGTTTGTTCCTTTTTTTTTTGTGGAGGCTATGTATATGATCACACCTCTCTAGGTGGTGTAGATTATGAGATCTACCATGTTCTTTGCTGACTAGTTGTGTTCTTCATGTCACTGGTTCAGTTGTGTTCAACGATTGATTTTTGAGGATTGTGGTGGAGGTTTCTAATCGATGTAATTGAATGGTGTGGATCTTGAGGTGGATCTATATGTGTGGTTGACTTGGTGGTTGGATCGTGCCTGTTGAATTAATTAAATGTTGTAGTTTATTTAGGATTTAGGCTAACCTAGTCTAATACATTTGTCTTGGGATATGTATTATCTTGGATGTTGACCTATGGTGGCTAGTATGTAGAAATTTAGGGCTTACAATTGTAAGAAGAGTGTGCAGCTGAGTAGCAGAGAGTTGAGAGAGGATATCTATGAGGTTTGACAGATTCAAATTAGGAAATGAGGTTCATTTCTTTGTATATGGTTGTAACTGGGAAAGCCTTACAACCTGACATGTTTGAAGTCAATTTGTTGTAATTTGATGTTACCAGATAATAAAGTTGTTATTTGGTTATATCTTTATTTTTCTTTTATGTTTTTCACTTTTTTGACTCTTACTGAAAGATTGGACATCTCTTTTGGATACTTCTCCAATCTTGACTGCATTAAATGGTATTAGAGATGGTTTGATCTTGTGGTGGCATAAATTTTGGTATCTGAACTTATGAAGATTTTGGGGCATTTTTTGTGAGGTGCTAGGTGTAGATCTAACTTACATCAGTGAAGGGCTTGCACAAGGTGGTTGGAAGGGATTTTTTTTTCTATAAGATTTATATGTTGTGATGATATGAGTGAGTTGTAGATCTTGGTGTGATAGATGTTGTTCCTAAGCTTGTGAAATCTTGAATTGGTTTGTCGAGGGATGGTAGATTATGGACCTGGCCCGCAATTGTAGAAGAATTGTGTGAGGATATTACTGGTTATGAATCTAGGGAGGAGGTGAAACCATTGAAAAATCCCATTGTTGGTGAACAAATCGCCAAATTGAGGTAGTTTGTGAAGATGTCCAGTAGATCGTCAACCATGAGGCAACTAGAACCTTGCAATTAGATCATCGATCTGAGGCAGTTGCACCTTGGGAGAGAGGGAAGAAGATGATAAGAAAGGTTGTCTGACTGGTTGAAGATAGGGTATTTATCAAACTTGAGAAGAAGTCAGAGGAGATTTATGGTAAGCTTGAGGAGATTAGGAGGTTGAATTCAATTGGAATTTACCTATCTAAAAGAGGATTATTTTCCCTATGAAAAGACTTGTTCAAAGAAGGAAAAGAAAAGTTAAGGTTGTTGTTGAAGAGGTAAATACTAACCTTTCTAAGATGGAGGTGGTAGATTGAGTTGATTTTAATGGTCAGATGGTTGGTTTTGATATGAAAATTACAGAGCATCTTGTTGTTGATAATGAGATTTTTGATGATGTGGAGGAGTTACCTTTTTCTGAGGGTAATGTTGAGGATGTTGGTATTGTCAAACTTGTTGACAGGGTTTTCATTAGAGATGATAATTTTATTGCTAATGAGGAGTTGCGGATTAGGTTGTTCCAGTTGGATGTTGTTACTTGTGTTGCAGAATTTCTGATGCTGGTTAAGGATATAGAGGTGGCTGATGAAGATGATGGACATCTTGAATTCCTTATTATTGATAAGATGATGATGGAAGATGATGAGTTGTATGATTTTTTTGTGAAGGAGAATGTAGATTTGATGCATTGTGCTGAGGATGTTGATAAGTTTTTTTTTCTGGTAGTAGGTGTGTTAACTTGTTTGTTGTAGTGTAGAGGAATCAGATGAATGATTAGAGGAAGTAGAGGTTGCTTGTGTGCATATTTATCTTTTTGCCTTTGAGGATTGGGAAACTGATGGCCAACATGAGGTTGTGTTTAGTTTTTCTTGTTGCATCAAAGTGTGAGCCACACTTTTCTAGCTACTCTGAGTGTCTGATGTAGGAGCATCTTGGGTTCCTAGCGATCTTACATCATCTTAGAGTAATTTCCTTTTGGTCTAATGAAGTTCCTTATTTTGGGTAGTTTTCAGAGATTATGTATGCATACAATATGTGGATATATTTGGTATATAGGATTGAAAGAGTTTATTCATTACTATTCATGGAGGCTATTCCTATGATCACACCTCTTCAGGTGGTGTGGACTGTGAAATCTGACATGTTCTTTTTTGACTAGTTGTGTTCATGTCACTGGTTCAGTAGTGTTCACTAGTTGATTTTTGAGGATTACAGTGGAGGTTTCCAATTGATGGAATTGAATGGAATGGATCTCAATTTGGACCTATATGTGTGGCAAACTTGGTGGTTGGATTGTTCTTGGTGAATTAATTAAATGTTGTAGTTTATTTTGGATTTAGGTTGACCTAGTCTAATACATTTTTCTTGGGATGTGTATTATCTTGAATGTCAACCTATGGTGACTAGTATGTATAAATTTAGGGCTTGTGATTGTAAGAAGGCTAAGTAGTTGAGTAGAAGAGAGATGAGAGAGGATAGATTTTAAGTTTGAAATATCAAAATTAGGATCTGAGATTCATTTATTTGTATATGGTTGTAATAAGGAAGGCCTTACAACCTTGTATGTTTGGAGTCAATTTGATGTTACCTAATAATAAAGTTGTTGATACCTGGTTATATCTTTGTTGTGATTTTTTGTTTTCTGTTGTGTTGACTCTTGCTACAAGATTGGACATCTCCTTTGGAGACTTCTCTGGTCTTGACTGCATCATTATCACACTTTAAAGTTGGTTGTGTGTACACTAAAAAATTGAGAGCACTATTTGAGAAGAATAAGAAGGACAATGTAGGCCACACGAAATGGATGTAGCATTGCATTATTTTGTGTTTTTTTTTTTTTTTTTCATTTCATATTTCTTCATTGGTTGAGTTTGTTAGGCTTTGAATTTGGATTTTGTGGTTCCTCTTATTTTAATGGATTTATTTCCCATTTCTTACTTTAATAGTTGACATCATTATGGAATTTGACCAAAGTTTTCATCAAGTGTGTAATTAATAAATTAATTAATACAAAAAACAATTTATTAATGAGCTAAATATGATTAGAATATGTTAGAAGCATATTTTCTATATAATGGTAAACATTATGTAAAAAGCTTCTTAATGTAAAAAGCTTCTTAATGTAAAAAGCTTCTTAATGTAAAAAGCTTCTCAATGTTTATATGAAGTCTAGTATTAACTTCCAATAAACATTATGTTCTAATAACATGACAACCTATAGTTTCTTTTATTCATTTTATATAAGAAATTGTAAGAGAGGGGAAAATAATACATGAAAAGTAAATATATGTTAAGCATGGAAGTATGTAAATAATTTAATATTTGTAATCAACTACATCAAATATCTTGAATGATAAGTATAATAAATAAAGGGTGATGATGCAACTTTTGGTAGCTAGGAATACATGTGCAAGTGTGTAAGATACTAAAGTAGCATATTACCCCAATATGGCTTAACCAACCTAAAAATATGATGGTCAAGGTAAGAAAATAAGTCTCTAGGAGAGATGAAACTATTGGGACATTATAACATGTAACTAATAATATGGGGAAATATTACTATATCCATATTTGAACCCTTAGGCATGACTCCTTAAGTCTTGAAATGTGGTGAAGTAGTTTCTTAAGACATGAAGAGGTCATGGGAGGTTTAAAAAGTTAAGTGTAAGAGTGAAAGAACATGTCAATGCAAATTATCCCACATGAATATGATAATTCCATTAGCAATAAGGATATATTTAAGTGGAATGCATGATTCCCATAATGTAAGGATTTGGCGATATGGATCACCATGTGTAAGGAGGAAAGAATGAGTCCCAAATATAAGGATATATTGTTGAACACTTGTTTAAGACTCAATTTAGTATTTTTGTGTATTATTTTCTAGTAATTCAGATGCCATGAAACTTTATCTTTATTTCTAACCATTTTCTCATGTATATCTAATCTTACTTCAATCTAAATGCCCTCCATGTTTGTGGTGATGTATTTACATTTATAATAGAATATGAATAAATTTAAACTTGTGGCTTCTCGTAAACTTAACTTTCGCTTGCATTTTTTGCTTTTTAAATGGTTTACCATCTCATGTCATTTTTAATTATGTCATGTATTTTTAATTCTTCCTTCCACTCATTAGTTGCATCAAGTTTTTATCACCCACTTTCAATTTTCAATATTATTTGTAAACTTTTTTCTTTCCAAATATTTCACAAAGTTTTTTTATAAAAAATTATGGGACATTGTCCATAACAAGATCTTCTTTAAGTGTAGAAAAACATGTCATTTCTCCTTTAAAAATACACATCCAACCTCTAAGAATAGCTTATGTTGGCAATCTAAGTTGTAAGCTCCAAATCCCCAAGGCTTGGTAATCTTTCAAATGATAAGGGTTTCAAACCTACAAAGATCACTACTAGCCTATATTTTTTTTGGAAAATTAAGGATCAATGGTCAAGGTGGGTAAGACCCACTTCACTTCTACCTTTATGAGACCAATAAAGTTCCCTAAAGGTGTTAAATTGATGATTGGAGAATTTAACACTTTCTTTAAAAAACTTTGCCCGCTACATAATGTATCCCAATAGACCTATATGCTATTTTAGATTGGTAAGGTTGAGCACCCTATTGAACATGCAATCTAGCATAAAGGTGCTTAAAAAAGGTTTTGTGGAAACCCTTTATATTTCATAGACATTTAAACATAGGGTAATAAAATACTAAACCAAAGAAAACTAAGAGATTCTTAATTTGATTGATTTTAAGTGTGTTGAGGATAGTGGGGAGATAAAATTAGTAATAGATAGGCACCTTCATCTATTTTAGAAAACAATTCTTCATGTTTAATAAAATATGCAATAAATAAAACTAAGGTGATGTGTTAATCGACACAACATAAAATACTAGACTTTACAAAATATGCAAGAAATCTAGGATCTTCACACACATATTTAAAAGACATAAATAGTTTCATTCTATAAAATGAGTCTACTTAGTAATCCATGCACCCATACATCTTCAATATTCTTCAAAAAACTTACAAAAACTTTACAGGAACTCTATAGTCTTCTAGCTAGATAACTAGTTTATAACATATCTAGAAACATACACAATGCACAAGGAGACAGTTAATCAAAATCAAATCCAACATTAATTATTCAATCTAAAACAAATACATGAATTATTACACATTTGGGATAAACCCAAATTGTTATAATATGAAAATGTCGATACCTAGAGTTTGAATTGTTGGTGTTTCCAGCTGATGTTTAAGATGACCCTAAAGGTTTGCCTTCTCTCATCAACATGTATCTTAAATTAGTGGCCAACTAACAAGATTCAGTCACAAGACTAAAATTTTATACTCTTAGAGCTCTACAAAACCCAAGTGGGTAAACTTGGTAATACTTACAGAAATCAACTAGTTTCAAAAAAGAATTACAAACCAATAGATAAATCTCAATATATGTAACTGAAATACACATAAATTCTCTCAAAATTGGCTCTATTATAGATATCTATTGTTAATACATCTTTGAGAGTGGAAATAACTCAAACCTACACCTAAAAATAAGAAAATAAAAAAGATTTGATGATTATGAATGTTTCTATAAATGCAACAAGCCATGTACAAACCAGTGCCCAACACTGCCTATATAGTCAAATATAAGACTACAAATGAGATCCTACAAGGAAACATGGTTAAAACAATGGATTTACAACATGTCAATGCCTAACATTAACATATCCTCTTATCCAATTATAAAAAAACTCTTACAAATCTACATAATATAATCCAAATTATTATTGTTTAAAAAAAGCATGTAACCCCATCCTTGAGAGAGAAATGAATACAAAACAAAAATTGCAACAAAAATTGCAAAGAAAACCCCAAAAATCCTCGATACATTAAGTTCATATAATTTTTAATACATCATACTAGAGATGATTTCGTAACTGTAGCAACATTAGTGCACAAAATGGATCACACTTGCTCATAAAATAAGGCAATTTCAATACATACATTTAGGCTATAACCTAGACTAATACACTATTCTATTTACATGATCCTTTTACAAAATCTTTATAACCACCAAATATGGCCTTGATATTACTTTTATAATTTTACAAAATGCTACAAGTTATAGATCATTTACAACTCATTTCATTTTTTACCACCACTAGTGGATTACAAAGAATATTCTCCCTATAAAAATTGTGCCTCTATTTTTGTCTTGTAGTGAAACTACTTGGCTAGTATACAAGAGAGCCCGAGGTATGAATTCTTCAAAGAACCAATCTTTTGATCCATGTCACTATCATGCATAGGTGGTTATTAGTGTAGAGAAAACCAGAATGTAAGATTCTCCCCATTTCCCCTTATAGGGGAGAACTTTGAGACTTTTTCTCAAGGGGAAATGGATGACTCTAGAACCACATATCCTATGCTGGCATCCAAGTTTCTCTTTGCATCACATCCATTAGAATTAATTAGAGAGACATCCAAAGAGAATTAAATTATTTACAATCCAAATAAAAAGTCTCTAGTTACACTCAAGAATTTTTAAATCCCTCTAGCTACCTATGGTAATTTTAATATCCCTATGGCTACGAGATAGAATATCAACTTTCTCACTTCCCTAGTCTCTATATATTTCCTAAACCATAGTTCTCTTTAGCCACCTCTTCTTACACTAGAATTCATCTACTCCTCCATAAGCTTCATCCTCAACCTTTTGAGCAAAGAAACACTTCCTTTTAATGTAGACAATCAACACCAGAAGATGTATTTATCTCTTCCTTCCTTAAGCTTGTAATTCACATTTCTCAAGTTGCAAAATGGAAAATAAATTGTCACATTTGGAAATTATCTACTAACCCAACAACTATCAAATATTTTACACTAACTTTTAATAGTTATGAAAAATTCACTAGGACACTCAAAAAAATTTGATAAAAAGCTCAATGATTTCTTGGCCTATACTGATATCAGAGTCCTACAATATTTCCATCAGATGTCACACCTCTTTCAAGATCTTACTATATGCCACTTTCTTCTTCAATACATCATCAAAAGTCCTTGACCATCTTCACCTAACACTTTCTTTCCTATGTACCATGTGGCAGTTGATCATTCGCTTAACCCCCTTATAGCCTTTTATACAAAATAACACCCCCTTCTCCTTTTTTCATCACTGTTGAGTACCCCTCTCACTCACATAATGTCTTCAAATAATTCCTTAACCATGGAGGGAATGCGGGGTAATATTTTTCCCTTTATAATTCTTATTTACAATGAATACCCTGCATACCTACATTGTATCATATTTAGGACACTAGGTCACTGCAGGGATGTGGTGCATACACACCTTACTAGATCATCACTTGGTTTATTTAACCCTTGCACACTTGCAAGATACCTTCTATTTTTAGGCTTACCAATGTGAGGAAGTGGGGCCGACACTTTGTATTCAATCCCTTTTATTTATTACAACATTTATTAAGCTTAGTTTGGCCCTCATGGGTATGCAGAGTCTTCAGGTTGGATCTCCCCACATTCATGTTTCTTTATCCCATGGGCTCACACTGCACTTGACACATTGACATATATCTTTATGGGGAAACGGTGCCCAATGTTTGTACGATCTTTCATTGATTTGGTAGGACCCCGCATACCTGCACTAGAATTGTTCCCTTTTGAATATCCCCAGGGGAGATGCAGGGTCTAACCTTTCTCCTTTTTTCACCACTACTAACTATTACCCCGCCCACCCACAAATGTAACTTAACATTGTAATTGGGTATAATAGGATCAATAGAAACCTACAATAACATAGAAAATCTCAACCACAAAGAGATTGTTAGAACTATTAGTATTCTCAATATCAGAAGAGGAAAGGAACCAAGAGAATTGCATACATAAATCAAGATATTGAAACCAAATAACATAAAAGCATATGAAAACCCATAAGTCCTCCTTTGTTGTTCTCCTTCTTATATAATGTGCGCTCTCATAATTGAGCTCAAGATCATGCCAACATAAGAATTCAGAGCAATTGTGGTTACCAAAATCAAAGGTTTGGCTCTCTATTTATAAGATTTTAGGGGTTTCAATAAAAATGCATGATTAATGGGTTGATTGACTACAATTGAGGAGTTCCACTCAGAGTGAGTGGGATTTCAACTCTACTTGAGTGCCTTGATTGGGGGATTGATTGATCTATTAGCAAATAGATTGGAGAGATGACTTGAATGGACTAGTGAGATAATAAAATAGACTGGTGAGTTAACTGTTTGCATGGATTAGTCAACTAATTGCATGGATTAGAAGACTGAAATGATTGAAGACTTTAACTTATTATTGAGGGAGGAATTAACAATGTGGATTGAATAGTTAGGAGAGAGAATTGTGGAGTGAACTTAAAGTCAATATGAGTTAGTTTTTAAGGAATAAATCATGATTAAATAAATAAAACAATTATTTACTTGCACATGTGACAATTGATAAATAAAAAACTAATATTTATTTATGAGAGAAGAATAATTAATTTAATTAAATAAATATAATTTATTTAATTGTGAGAGGGATTTTGATTTTATTATTATATAAATACAATAATAAGAAAGTGGGAATATTAATTAAATATGATTATTTAATTAATTATAATGAGATAGAGTATAATTAAATAATGATAATTATTTAATTAAATTATAAATGAATAATTGATGAAACGATTGATTAGATGTTCAATAATCAAAGTAATTAATTACAATCATTTAATTATAGAATTAAGGAGAAATGATGATTTTGATCTTGGAGTATAGTAGAAAGACTTAATCCATTAAATAATAAATTTTATTTAATAAATAATAAATTTTACTTAATAAATAATAAATTTTATTTAATAAATAAAAAGGAATGTCAAAAATGTCATTGCATTCAAGCAATAGTCCATTTTTAAGTGTATATATTTTCCCCCTCTTTGATACAATGCATTTTAGGCATTGTTTCAAAGAATAATAAAAAATTATGCTTTGGTGCCCCAGCGGAAACAATGTGACAACGAGGTAAATGTCCATTTTGTAATTGGGTATAATAGGATCAATATAAACCTACAACAACATAGAAAATCTCAACCACAAAGAAATTGTTAGAGCAATTAGTATTTTCCAATATCAAAAGAGGAAAGGAAACAAGAGAATTGCATACATAAATCAAGATTTTGAAATAAAATAACATAAAACATATACAAACCCATAATTCCTCCCTTTTTGTTCCCCCTCTTATGTAATGTGGGCTCTCAGAATTGAGCTCAAGATCGTGCCAACATAATAATTCAAAGCAATTGTAGTTACCAAAATCAAAGGTTTGGCTCTCTATTTATAAGATTTTAGGGGTTTCAATCAAGAATGCATGATAGCCGGGCTGATTGACTGTGATTGAGGAGTTCAACTTAGAGTGAGTGGGAGTTCAACTCTGCTTGATTTCCTTGATTCATAAATTGATTGATCAGTTAACAAATAGATTAGAGACATGACTTGAATGGACCAGTGAGATTCCATAATAGACTAGTAAGTTAACTAATTGCATGGATGAGTCAACTGATTACATGGATTAGTCAACTGATTACATAGATTAGAAGATTAAATTGATTGAAGACTTTAATTAATTGTTGAGGGAGGAATTAACAATGTGGGTTGAATAGTTAAGAGAGGGAATTGTGGAGTGAATTGAAAGTCAATGCGAGTGAGCTTTTGAGGGATAAAACATGATTAAATAAATAAAGAATTATTTACTTGCACATGTGATAATTGATAAATAAATAATTAATATTTATTTATGAGGGAAGAATAATTAATTTAATTAAACAAATATAATTTATTTAATTGTGAGAGGGATTTTGTTTTAATTATTGCATAAATGCAATAATAAGAAAGAGGGAATACTATGTTTATGTATCAAAAAAGAAAGAACGAGGGAATATTAATTAAATATGATTATTTAATTAATTATAATGAGATAGGGTATAATTAAATATTTTTAATTATTTAATTATATTATAGATGAATAGTTGATGAAACAATTGATTAGATGTTCAATAATCAAAGTAATTAATTAAAATAATTTAATTATGGAATGAAGGAGAAATGATGATTTTGATCTTCGAATATGGTAGAAAGACACAATTTAATTAAATAATAAATATTATTTAATAAATTAAGAGGAATGTCAATAATGTCATTGCATTCAAGCAATAATCCATTTTTTAAGTGTCTACATTTTGTCTCTCTTTGATACAATGCATTTTAGGTGTTGTTTCAAAGAATAATAAAAATTATGCCTTGGTATGCCCCAACAGGAACAATGTGACGAGGTAAATGATGCCTCCTCAAGAGATTGTTTGTGCAAGAAAATTATGAATGATCTCTCGAAAGAAGATTTAGATGAAATGATGCAATAAAAGAATAATTAGTTAGAAGTGAAGAATGCTGGTAGGATGTGATCACTGTTTGATTGATATTGGACATAGAAATTGTTGATAAGAATCATGTCTGTTTATAGGAAGGACCCATCCTGTATAAGACTAGTGACTAGTTTCAAGGAAGACATGCCTTGTATAAGAAAAGTGACAATGTCTAGTTTTAGGAAAGATACATCATGATAAGACAAATGATGATGTGTGGTTTCTAGAAAGACATTTCCTATTTAACACAAATGATAATGTCTAGTTTTAGGAAAGAAACATCTTGTATAAGACTAATGATGATTGAATGATTGACCAATTTGATTTGAGTGATTTGAAAATTGATTTGACCATTTTGACAAATAGATTGAGTGAGTGATAGAAGAGATTTGATTGATAGAAGAGGTTTGACTGATTTGATAGAATATTAGGACTAACTAATAAAATGTTAGGAGACAAGACAATGTGAATGAATCTTGATTGAAACCTTGTAAATTATATTAAATAGAGAGCTTCCAATTGTAATAACCATTCTTTAATTCCTACTGAATTTGAGCTTATTTATTTATCATCATTAAGCCACTTTCTTATAGTAAAGGTGGATACTATCTTACCAAGATATGAACGATCTAGGTATGATTTTCCTCTTGTATTAAAACAAGCACATTGAACAAATAAGGAATGTGGGTCGATCCATCTAGGTTGAGAATTCGAAGTCAAGGTATGCACGACATATCACAATTGAAGTATCTTTTGCAATTTTGTAATTAGATATTTTTATATGGATGTGAAGGCTCTTATCACATCCTATATTGCTCTTTTAAGACTTCATAGAAAGCATTCTACAAACAATGAACAAAAAAAAATAGGACATGAACCATCATGACATCTGTATTCACTTGTGGACATCCTAGAGATGCATACGAACATGACTTTGCAAAAATCAAGACATAATAAGAGTAAATTGACTCAACAAGTTTCAATTATACTGATTCTATGTTTGTGTTGTTGCAGTAGTTTGGACATTGAATTTTGACATTTTGTTCATGCTATTTGATTCCAAGAAAAAAGGCACCATGTCTAAATTGCTCCATCTGATTTTGAGTGTTTCTTCCCTTGTCTAAGACAACATGGTGTTTGCAAAATGTTTTTTTGTGGGACATTATTGGGTTTTCTTAATAAGACAGTTTGGGAAGTGTAGTTAAGGACCTATTGACTAGTTTTGACTAATTTGACTTAGTTCTGTTGAAGCTAAGATGTGTTGAATGAAGTTGTTCAATGCCTATTTTTGAAATGCCAAAGAATTGGTTTGTATACAAAGGATATTTATTGCATGTTTTTTTTGTTCATTTTTTATTTGTTTGGTTGTCTTTGACAGTTTTTTAGATCTTTTTGTAAATGTTTTATGGTCTTCCATAGGGCTCATATGTTTGCAGTCGAGGTATGTGTGGCGTATCATACAAGTGAAGGCCCTTATCACAGACACCCCAAACATGGTTGCACTATAATGAATGTTTTATGTTTTTCTTGATTTTTTTTAGTTTATAGGATGATTTTGTGCTATTTTTGTTATTGTGAAGGACTCTTTCAATATTTAGGGATTTTTTTAGAAAATTTTGAATATTTTTTGGTATTTTAAAGGACTCTTTTAAATCATTGAATGAGGTGAAAGACATGTATCAGGATTTATTCTCAAAGATGATTTTATTTATTTTCTCCAGTGTCTAGCAAGGCATGAAATGTTATGAATGGATGAATGAGCTGACGTGATGGAAATGGATAGGTGAAAAATGGAATCAGAGTTGATTTGGACATAAGGACTATCTCACAATGGGATAACATGTTTTAAAAGCTAAGGGATATGATATATGGCTATTCAATTAATGACATGACACATTGAATGACATGGGATCTATGAGGAATGAACAAGTCAAGGGATTTCTAAAAACATGCTCTTCATTTTTTATGTCCTTAATTTTGATCAAGACCAAGAAAAGGATTTGGGATAGGCAATATGAAGCATGACAATGGATGACATAAGGGATGGATGAGACAATAGATTTGTATTGTAGGGTATGGATAAAGTGAAGTAAAGAGGATGCATGAAACCTTGTCAAGATCAAATATGGAAAAAGGGATATGGATGGATGTGGGATTATGAAGGATGTGATAGGTAGGATTTCATGAATGAAATTTGCCCCCAAGTGTAGATGGTAATGGATGTGATAGGTAGGATTTCATCATGGTACTTGCCCAAGGTACCAAAATAAGTGGTTTTCACTACACTGTTAAGGAATGTAGCTTCGTTCAGATAAAATCATTGTTATTGAATTATCAAGTATATATCGATATATATATGTAATAATGACTATATATATATATTCATATAATTTATATAAGTGGATTATTATCATATATATATATATATATATATATATATATATATATATATATATATATATATATATATATATATATATATATATATATATATATATATATATATAATTGATATTATTTATATATTAATATACATATATATTTAAATAATTAATAAAGATTAATGAATAGACATGTCCCTTTAAAAGACATGTCTCTTCTTATCATTGTCTTGTATAAGTACAAAGAGATCGATGCATTTGGAAAACATAGACAATATAACAATGCCATTACATTTGCAATTGATCATAAAAATAACATGGTATCAGAGCCAAGTTTGCAAATGTATGGAAGAATTTGATAATCTCATAAAAATTCTAAAAATAACAGATGGAACAAAACGTTAGGAGTTGGTGAAATTGCCTACGGTGGTGGATCGTATGAATGTCGTGAGTTCTATTCATTGTGTGTGAGCAACGATAGTGGGAGTGCTAAAAGCATGGAATTTTGTACCGCAAATGATAGCAATTGCAGAATTGCTAAGGAGATTCGATATCAGGAAAAAAAAAAGAAGGAGATATCTGGCTGTATCGATTTGAATAGTGAGCCAGTTGTTAGTGTTGGGAAGAGTTAAGAAGTTGCGGAATAGTCTATATTGGTTCCGTGAATGACCGCCGAGAGTTTAGAAGGCAGCGTGCATGATACAAAATCAACGACATCCATTCTTAGTGACACGTGAAGGTTGAAACATCAATTTTGACAGTGGAAAACCCCTGGAGCTGAGCATTTAGTGTGGTTCGACACTCATTGGGTGGGCTGTGCATTTGCAAAAGCTTGTTGAATGTGAACGAGGCAGTTTACATATCATCACGTGGGTGTAATGAAGTGCACACCTTGAGACACGGCAACGTGACCAATGGATTATAGTATATACTGCACGGGTGATTACTATGTGTGCTGAGGTAACATGTGAACAGTACTGGTGGAGGTAGTCTTGTGTTGCAGATAGAGGAAGGAAGCTAGTATATTGTGTGCTTGAACCAGACCGTTACTGACGATAGCAAACACAGTTGGGAGAGACACCACTCAGGTACTGGCGGAGTGTTTTGTCTGCTCGAACACTCACCAACTGCGTGGACTCTTGTGCATTATCTTAAGCAGTGACAAGGTCATTTGATCATACACAAGGGTGGAAGGAACAATAGAGTTATCGTCGACAGCACTTGTACAGCTATGACCGGAAGGAGAGATCAAGATTGCACTGGTATCAAAGAGTCAATAGTTTGAGACTCTTATTCACTCCTCAAAGCTTGCACGCAGGGCCAAGAACATATGTCTACATTCAGAGATTGAACCAGACTGAAACAATTCATGCATAAGTAGATTGAAGGATGAGAGTAATTCATGTGTGATGGGCTCACCTTGCGAAAGAAAATATTTGAAACATAAGGAGGAAAGCATAAAAACATTTTCATTCAAAGGGAGTCTAGCATTTCAAAAGGAGGTCAAGAGGTTGATGAACTTGAGCTTCAGAGGGAGAAGATAAATGATATGGTTCAGTCAACTTTTGATAATCTCGGTCATTTTGTGATTGAGAGGGAGTTCACTAATGAAGGTGAAACACCTTTGAGGTAAACTTGATATAATTGTTTATTATACTAATGGAATTATTTAATGCTATATGGGCCCTGTGTATATCATATGGAGGTGACGACTTCCTATGATCATCACTTGTATTTTTTATGTTATTGGAAGGTGACAATCTTACAATAACTTTCTCTTATCATGATAGACCATGTGATGGCTGAAACAGATCATGATAGAGGTATTCTTGAAATAGATCATGATAGACCATGCGATGGCTGAAATAGATCATGATAGAGGAATTCTTGAAACAGATCATGATAGACCATGCGATGGCTGAAACAGATCATGATAGAGAATTCTTGCGTGGTGGATTAATCTCATACTGTGATAGTAATCATGTGATGTTGAAATAGATCACAGTATTGAAGGTGATAGTCATCGTGTGACGCTGAAACAGATCATCGGTACTTATATTGTGATAGTCGTCATGTGACGCTGAAACAAATCACAATTATTGAAAGTGATAGACATCATGTGATGCTGAAACATATCACTGTTACTCACATTGTGATAGACATCATGTGATGTTGAAACAGATCACAATTATTGATATTATTGAGTTAATGTAAAACATATACTAATTTTATCTTCTCTAACTAAGAGGGAGTGTTAAGGAATGTAGCTTCGTTCAGATAAAATCATTGTTATTGAATTATCAAGTATATATCGATATATATGTAATAATGACTATATATATATTCATATAGTTTATATAAGTGGATTATTATCATATTGTGATATATATATATATATATATATATATATATATATATATATATATATATATATATATATATATATATATAAGTGGATTATTATCATATTGTGATATATATGATAATATATATATATTCATATAGTTTATATAAGTAATTGATATTATTTATATATTAATATACATATATATTTAAATAATTAATAAAGATTAATGAATAGACATGTCCCTTTAAAAGACATGTCTCTTCTTATCATTGTCTTGTATAAGTACAAAGAGATCGATGCATTTGGAAAACATAGACAATATAACAATGCCATTACATTTGCAATCGATCATAAAAATAACATACACGACAAATTATTTCTCTTGATTTCTATTTTGTGGTGTCACACAAGGTAATTGTTTGCCAGGTTTTTACTAAGGTAACTATTTTTTTCTTTTTTTGATTTTTAAAAATTTTTGGAAGACAAATGGACAAATAAAATGATACGAAGGAAGGACTCAAGCATCTTGTTCTTTTGATAGTACTCTTGAAGAACGTTCTATAATGTACCGCAACTATTCAAACTATACTTAAAGATGTTGATATGGTGATGGAAAAAAAGGATGAAATGAGTGATAAAATGGACTAGGGTAAGTGTTTATGCCTAGGATTGGATAAGGGGGGTGGAAGGATGGAAAGTAGGCATTGGATAATGAATGGGGTGTTGGAAGACTTGTGTATGGGTGGATGTGAATGTTGGAAAGATCAACATTGGCACACACCTTGAGGGGTGTTGGAGTGATCAAAGGAAAATTAATTTTGGATTTTGAGATTTAGATAGAGGAGTGGACATGGATTTTGGAACATGAGGACCCAAAATGGATGGAGGTGATGGAGTTACATATAGGCTTAAATTTGCACACTCAAGAACGAGAGTTAGTAGCACCAATCGTTCCAATAAAGGAAATAAAAAAACTACTAAATATGAGCCTATTAACAACAAAATAAGAATTAATACTAATTAGAAATAAGCAAACATAATAAATGCATGCAAATCAATCAAAAAATCATGCCTTATGTTGCTTTTCTTGATCAATGGAAGTGGTTGCACTCAGTAGCGATTATGGCAACACTTAGACATTGATTCTCTGAGAAAATTAATAAGTAAAGATTGCTAAAAAGCTATGTTGATAATTGGACAAAGTTTCAATGAATAAATTCGTGATCAAAATGTGAGAGATGAGGGTTGATTATATAGAAAATTGGGTTTGAATGAACTATCCAGATTAATCAGTGAAAATCAGAATCAACATTTGAGAAGAGATGAAATTGAAGAAACAATAAGTAAGTTTCCATTTCGAACTAGTAAAACAAAAGTTAAAATCTGAAGATATTTTTAATTTTTAGAGAGAGTTTCCAAAAACTGAAAATAGAAACCTTAAGATATTTTCTAATTTTAGATTTTCAGAAAATGAGGATTATTAATTTTTAGAAATTATATTTACCTCATGATTTTGATTTTTGAGGATTGAATTGAATTAAAAATTCAATTAAATGAGAAATGCAGAATTAAAGTGAAATTAGATGAAATTGAACGAAATTAATTAGAAATTAGAATTAGAAGAAATTGAGATGAAATTGAATTAAATTAAATTAAGAGGAATAAATTAGCTAATTTAAGTGAATAATGATAATTATTTAAATTTTGTGACTTTAGAAATAGATTTTAATAAACTATTGAAAAGCGATTAATTAAAGAAACTTAATTATTTAATTAATTTAGGGGAAATGATTAAATTATGCAAAGATTTAATTTTGGGAGGAATGAAGATGATTAATTAATGATTAAAGCACCATTAATTAATAGAAAAATAATTAGTGCATTAAATGTGAATTCACTAGTCTACCCATTTTTGGGTGACTACATTTGCCCCTCTTTGGTATAATGTGATTATGAGTGTTGTACCAAAGAATTTCATATTAGGTCTCACCCTAGCTTTCCCTGACAATAGCAAGTGGATTTATGCCCCCTCAACATATTAAACAAAAAAGCGTTGAACGAGAATTAATTTGTTGACCACGTTGTATTCCTATATGATAATGATATTTTCCATGAATGTGATGATCACTACATGATGGTGATATGATTGCATTTGTATCTTTTTTTGTATTTTCCATGCAAATTTATGAATGCAAGATTAAATAATGTATCCGAGTACTATTAAAACTCACCAAGTTAATTAGAAGAATAGTTAGTTAGAAGAAAAGTCAAGAAAAAAATAGTTGGAAGAAAATGATAGACTTATGATATCATGAAGATGTGTCGAGTCACTGCCAAAAATATTTTGATATTTTTCATCATTGTGCTTTATTTGAAAAGGAAGAGATTCAAATGCACCCAGATATTGACCATCTAGATACTGCTGTGATCTCTAACATAACAAGTAGAAAACAAACAAGGAATGTTTGACATTGTTCTAGGGTTGTCTCATATCATGGATGTGTGTGGTTTCCAGATACATGACAATACTTATCACATTGACCCTACATCATCCTTGCCCCAAAATTTTATCAAAAAACTCCACAAACAACAAACAAAGAAAAATGAATTACGAACCATCATAGCCACTCTCACCACTCAGTGGTCTCCTTGAGGCGCATAAGAACATAATTGTGAAATATAAACCAATAATGGATTAACTTGACCAAATTTTCCAACAGCCTTACTAATCATTGATTGGTTTGATTTTATTGTTTGATTGGATGCATATGTGTCTATTTCCAGATTTGGACTACTTGTATAAGACTGACATGTCTGGTTTTGAACTTGTATTTGTCACTGTATAAGATAATTGATTGGTTGATTTGATAGATGACAGATTTGATTGTTGAGAAGGATTGGTCTCATGAATCCATTATCTATTTATGAAGCTCATCATTTTGATTGAAATTTGATGATTGATTATTGCTTTCTACTTGTTGTGACAGAGATTTTATTGTAGGATTTTAACATCTTTTGATTTTTTTGGTTGATTGATATCTTCAGGACATTTTCTAATGTTTTTGGCCCATCAAAGGCTTCATATGTTTGGAGTTGATATATGTGTGGCATATCACATAGAAAAAGGCTCTTATCACAGACACCCCAAACATGGTCATCATAGATAATTTTTTTATATTTTTCAATCCTTTTTTTGGATTATTTTAGGATTGTATATAATGTTTTTTATCATTTTTCAGGACATTTTGAAAATTTTAGGGATTTTTTCAAGACTTTTTTGATGTTTTTGGATTTTTTAAGGTCTTTTGAGTGAGATTGTCCCTAGTTTGGAAAAATAATGCAATTCATGGATAAGCGTGAAGGATCGACAAGTTATGCTTGTTGGTTTTGGGTTTAGCATGTGCAACGATGTTTTCTAGTGAGTACAAATTGATCATTTAGATTCATTGATGATGGAGTAGGATTTCAATACTTGGCACATGTTTACAAGTTTTTCACCAAGGTACCTATCCAATAGCGCTTGCTTTCCAAGTTTTTACCAAAGGACATTTTTTTCTTTTTACTATTTTTTTTATTTTTTTAATCTTTTTAATTTTTTTTGTTGTTGCCAAGACACCTGTTTGCTAGGTTTTCACCAAGATAACCTTTTTTTTGTATTTTTTATGTTTTTTCTTTTTTTGTATTTTTTTAGGAACTTTTAAGATATGTACACTAGACCTTGGGATATCAGGTATAATATTTTTTTAGGTGCATGTTGTTTATGTAGCCAAGGAGCGGATCTCCCTCTTGGGTTGCCAGTTGAAATGCCCCATTGTCTAAGGATCCAATAATGACACAGGATCCTAACCAGTTGGCTTCAACTTTTTTGGGCTTCTCTCGATTTGCGAGATTTTTGTTATTCTCTTTTAGAACCAAGTCACCTACCTCAAATATCCTTGGTTTGACTCTTTTTTTGTAATTTTTTTGAAGGTGGTTCTGATAGCCTTGCAAGAGCTTTATTGCATTTTGACGCTTCTCATCCAATAATTCAAGTTATGATAATCTGGTTACCCTATAGTCTTCATTAGAAATAAAGTTCTTCAGTGATATCATAGGTGAGGGAAGCTCAACTTCAAGAGGTAAAATTGATTCTATTCCATATAAGAGGGAAAAGGGTGTTGCTCCTATTGGAGTCCTTATGCTAGTTTTGTATGCCCATAGTGCAGGACTAAGTTGTAAATGCCAATCTTGGCCAGTTTTAATAACAACTTTCTTTAAAAAAAATAGGATTTTTTGGTTTGTTGCCTCAGCTTGACTATTTCTTGGAGGTTCATGGAATGATGAGAAGTTTTGTTTGATTTTAAACTTCTCACAAATATCCTCAACATCTTTATTTTGAAATAGTGATCCATGGTTAATTAGTATGGTTTGTGGAATTCCATACCGATAGATTATATAATTAAGGATAAACATGGATATCTTCTTACTAGTGATGTGTGTCAGGGGACTGGTCTCCAGCCACTTTGTAATATACTATGTTGTTGTGATTATGTACTTGTGACCATTAGAGGAAATGAGTGCCACTAGGTCAAATCCCCACCTTGAAAAAGGCCATGGTGAAGTAAGGGGTTGAAGCTCTTAAGACAGTGCATGGATGAGATCTCCATGTCTCTAGCATTGTCAGCATCTTTGTACATACTCATGTGCATTTGTCTCTAGAGTTAGCCAATAATATTTCATCCTCGGGATTTTCTTTGCTAGGCTATTGCCACCTGAGTGAGCCTTGCAAAAACCTTCATGTACCTTGTACAAGGATTTCTTAGATTTTTTGGAAGTAATACATCGTAGGAGCGTACCATCTAGACTTTTTCTATACAAAGTATTAGTGAGAAGGGTATACTTAGAGGCTTGTCAGATAAGGGACTTATTTTGGTTTTTGGACAAGTTGGGTGGAAGGTGATTGTCTTGGAGGTAATCATATATTTATTTGTACCAGGGAGACTCGGGACCAAAAAGGACAAATACTAATTCTATATGGATTATTCATGTGTTGGGATCATGAGTTGCTATACCAGAAATTGGAATCTGGTTTCATTGCCTGGCATGTCAATCAAGGATGCTATGGTAGCCATCACATCTATGAATTTGTTTTGAACCCTTGGAACTAGTTTAAAAATAATGTACTAAAAGGAAGCACACAAAAATTTCATTAATTGCCTGTGTGGGATTAGTTTTTCATTTTTCATCATGTATTCATTTTTTACTTGACTAATGACTAGCTATGAATCACCATAAGCTTTCAAATTATTTATCCTCCATTGTATAGCCATTTTTAGTCCTATGAATAGAGATTTATACTTGGCTATATTGTTGGTGCATGGAAAATTGAGGTGAAAGGATTTAGGAATTTCATCTCCTTGTGGAGTGATGAAAACACTTCCTGAACTTGCACCATGGTTTGTATATGATCCATCAAAATATAGTTACCAAACTAGTATTGATGCTTCTATGTTGAAAACTAACTCATTAGGAAAGTCTGACACAATGGGTTGGTGATCTGGTAAAGGAGCATATGCTAGTTGGTTTGTAATAACTTGTTCTTTTATAGCTTTGTGATCCACATACTCAATGTTAAACTCACTCAAAATCATGACCCATTTGGCGAGTCTTCCAATTAATGTTGCTTTTCCTAATGAGTAATTTAATGGATCTATATGAGCAATAAGTTTGAATTTATGACTCAACATGTAATGTCTCAACTTCTGAGAGGTGAAGACAACTACTAGATATGACTTTTCAATGGATGAGTAGTTCAATTCGTATCCCACTAGGGTTTGATTGATGTAATATATGGATCTTTCTTTTCCTTGATCATCATGTTGAGCCAAGAGAGCTCCAAGTGATGACTATGTTGCTAAAATGTACAACAAAAGTGGTTTGCCAGGAGTTGGTGAAACTAGTACTGGAAAACTTAACAAATAGTTTTTGAAGATTTTAAATTTTTTCCTGCATTGTTCTATCTAGAAAAAATGTGATTCCTTTATGTAATAAGTATCAGAAGGGATAAAAATTATCAATGAGTTGATCTATAAACCTCCTATTTAATTGAAATCTTCCTTGGAGTCCTCTGAGTTATTTCAGATTGGAGAGAGGAGGGATGTATAGTAAGACTTTGACTTTCTCAGGATCAACTTCAATTCCTCTGTGTGAAATAATAAACCCTAGGAGATTTCCAGATGTGACAATAAATTCACACTTTTTTGGGTTCATTCAAACCTTGTACTCTTCTAACCTATCAAAAATAGGTTTTAGTACTTGTAGGTATTCCTCTCTAATTCTAGATTTTTCTAGTATATCATCTACATAGTCTTCCATTGTCTTGTGAATCATGTCATGGAAGATCATGGTCATGGCTTTTCTATAAGTTGTGCCTACATTTTTTAGACCAAATAGAATCACATTCAAACAATATGTGCCATAAGCACAAGTGAACATTGTTTTATGTTGGTCCTCAGGAGCTATTTTAATTCGATTGTACCATGAGAAACCATCCATTAATGATATCTTGTAATGGCCTACAATTAAAGTCCACTATCATGTCTATATTGGGCAACGAGAAATCATCCTTAGGACAAGCCTTGTTCAAGTCCCTGGAATCTATACAAATACAAATGTCATATGAATTTTTTGTGATAGACACTAAGTTTGATATCCAATCTACATAAGAGATAGGGCTGATAAAACCAACATCAAGAAGTTTCTTTAACTTAGCCTTGACTAATAATGCAATATGTGGATGCATTTTTCTTAGTTTTTGTTTTATAGGCTTTATATTTGGCAATAATGGAATGTGATGTAATACCAGTTTTGGATCAATTCCCAACATGTCAGCATATGACTAGGCAAAAATTAATTTCCTTTCTTTGAAGAATCCAATTAATTTTTCTCTTTCCTCGGATGAGAGATATTTAGCCAAATTGATTCTCTTAGGATGGAATCCATCTCCTAAATTTACTTCAATGGCGTCCTTTGGTTGTAATGATAATTTTTCTTCCTCTAAGGGGAGGAGTTCCAAATTTCCATCTTCTGGCACCTCAAAGAAGTTTTCACCAGAAGATACATCTTTATTTTACTTTTTTCATGGTCAGGAAGTGCCTTTCAGTTTTCACTTGATGACCTTTTTTTTTCTTTTTTCTTTTTTCTCATTTTTCTTTTTATTTTTACTTTTTTGACTAGAAAGAGGAGTTGCCTCCTCAAATTATGCTGACCTATCCAAATAAAAGGAGAACCTATACTTGTGGTCTCCTAATGGTATGCCTTCCCAAATCCCTAGAAATTATGTAATGGCCTCATCATTCTAAAAAATATCCAAATTCAGATGTCCTTGTCGATCCCAATCGAATAACTCATGGTGGACTAGGCAAAGGCTCATGATAGGCAATGAATTAGTTTAGAAAAAGGGAACTATAGTGATAGTTGTGACAAATATAGAGTGGTATGTGGATGCACCATCTAGGGAATGTACATTAAAATATTTGTCAATACAAGGTTCTTAATCTAGGTTCAGTTGGTCAAACATTTCATTTATGTGCATGGTGCTAGTGGAATGAGGGGAATGGAAAGGGATATTTAGTTTAGAGTCATGGAGAGATAACCACCCATACTCATGCAAATTTTTCATTCTATAATGGTCATAGGGTATCTCATTTTCCATAGAATACATGATTTCCCATTCAAGGGGAAATTGAGTGTTTATAGTTTTCACCTCTTGTGGTAACAACTATAGAAGTATATGACTGATATGGGCATGCTCATGAAGTTTCCCCTAGTTTAGATTAGTGACTTTTGGAACATATCTAACTCCCATTATAACTTTGGCTTGACCATACCCTAGACCCCTTCTATTTCTCTGGGTAGGTGGTAATGATCGTTCTATAATTACCTATTATCTTGCCTCCATACCTATGGATCCATCATATCCAAAGTTTTGTAGCATGGTGAAGCCATGTCCATATATTTATAAGGGTAGTTACACTAGAGGCATGTCTTGAGGATCTTGGTATAACCATTTATTGATATTAGACTCAAAAGGATTTTCTTCACTTACATCACCCCATTTGACAAATATTGTGGGTGGGCATTTGAAGACAAAAAGTTATGGTTCTTCAATTGTCTCTATGGCTCTAGGTCATCCATAAGATCTTGGTGACAAAGGTAATTGACTAATGGTAAAGGATTTTTCTTAGTGATACTCACCACATCCTTTGTCCTGGATTGATATTTTAATTTCCATCTTGGGTATGTCTTTGGAAATCAAACTTGAAGTAGAAGGAATATTAGCTTCCTAGTTCATGGGCACCTCATTCTCAGAACTAACCCTTAACTTATACAATACTGGAAAGGGTTTGGATAACCTTCAGTAAGGACCCTAGAACCTTGATGTGGAAACTTAATGACTAGTGATAGGTGGAAGGTACAACTTTCATCTCATGTATCCAAGGCCTTCCTAATAATATGTTATATCATAGCTCCAGAGCTAGGATTTGAAATGAGGTGTCCTTCACCACTGGTCCTACTCTGATTAGTAGAATAAGGATTCCCTTGGATGACCTTTCCTCTTCATCCTAGGCTCTGATATTTATCTTAAAGGTGATATCAATACTGGACTCTAAGCATCCCAAGGCTTTTATGACCTTTAGAGTACATATGTTCAGTCCCACCCCACCATCAACAAGGATCCATCTAATCATATGTTTATGTACCTACACTAGTAGGTAAACAGGGTCATTATGCAACAAATTATATGAAGGAACATCCTTCTCAGTGAATGTGGCATGTTTGTGGGATATGATATAGTTTACCATTGTTTGTAGATTCTCAAGAGTTATGTCCTGTGGGACAATAACATTTTGAAGAGCTTGGTCAAGCGCTTGCTTATGCTAGAGAGATATCTAGAGTAGCTCAAAAATGGAGATATGTGCAGGTGTTTTCTTAAGTTGATCCAAAATGCTAGGATGTGGATTGGAAAGTGACCTAGCATTTTCATGTGCAACAAAAGTTGAAGGTGCCCCCAATAGGATGAGCTTGGAGCAATAGGTTGTGACTGCACATTTTGAATTTTGATCTCTGATAGTGATTGTAGAAATTTGGCTTTCAACATGATTAGCACAATTAATCACATTATCAGAGGTCGAGTAGGTATATTTGAATTTCTTGGATTGGTTACCAGATGCAGGGGCCTTTCCTTTGTTATGATTTTGCAACGGATCCTTTAAAATAATATGATTTCTAGTGTCTTGGGGTTTTAGATTATCAACATCAATTGATCCTTGCTCGATTAGATCTTGGATAGTATTCTTCAATTGATAACATTTCAAGGTTTTATGACCTTTAAAATAGTGATATTCACAAAATTCATTAACATTCCACTACTTAGGTTTGAATGCACCATGTTTGAATTCTTGTATCTCTTGTAAACTAATCATATTGTTCAGGATTAACTTCTTCGATGCTGATTCAATTGGCTCAACTAGTGGGGTATACTTGCATTTTGAAAAAGGTTGCCTTAGAGGACATGGTACATTGGGTTGAGGTTGGGAAACATTGATGGTTTGAAACTTCATTTTAGGGATTTGATTATTCACCAATGGTGTGTTCATTATTTGGGTTGGATTTTACATAGGTGCCCCATTTAATGAGATCTTTGACTGTGCATAATTGAGTATCTTAACATCAATGAAACCATCACTGGTGATATTATTTTTCTTATTCCACCATTTTTCTTTATCAAAATTATGCTTGGTGGTGCTAGGTTGATTAGGATCAACAAGGAATCCTCTCTTGATCAAGTTTTCTCGCATCTGATACCTTGCTCAATGAGTTAAATTAGGTGTAAGTTGAAGTTTGATAGTGTAAGCTATATCTGGGACAAGGTTGTTGAAAAACATGGCTATTAGATCTTGTTCTAGGACATCATAGGATATCCAATTAGCATTTCTTCTCCATCTTTCCAAGAAGTTGGAAAAGGACTCACCTTCCTTTTGTTTGGTATCACACAAGTCTTTGATGTTGACCTTGCATTTGATGTTATGGTGGAAGTGTACTATGAAATTTTCAGCTAGTTCCTCCCAAGATTGAATGCCATTGGGTAGATGTGAGAACCATTCCATTGTTGGGCTGACCAAGCTTTGAGGGAACAATGTCATAAGGTATGATTTTTCATGAGCAATCTCTATGAAACTAGCAAAGAACTCTATGATGTGTTCTATATGATCTTTCTTTTCTTTGTACTTGTCAAACTTTGGCACCGCAAAGTGTGTAGGGAATGGAGGCATTAGAATTGAGTGGTCAAAGGGGTAAGGGTATAATCAAGAGGCTAGTTTGATCTTGATGGAGGTTTCTAAGGTTGAGTGGTTGTCTAGTAGTTGATAGAGGAGCGTGTCTCAAATTTTGGGATCCTAGTACAAGTATGTAAGATCTACCAATAACTTGGTTATGGATACCGAATTGTGGGTTATGTTGGATTGTTGTTGTTGCAAAAAAAATAAAAATTCTCAGGGGTGGTTGACTAAACATAGGACCAACTGAGAAAGATCCTAATTTTCTTGATTAAGTTTGAGAGCATGGTCCCATTGGAACATTAAAAAAGGGGTTGTAGTGCCCTTGGCCTACTGAGGATGTAACAGGGATGCTTGCAATCATGGTAGCCAAAGGAATTGTTTAAGATGAGATAGCCATGGAAGAAGATCCAATAGCATTTTGGAAGGTGGGGATCCCTTGAGATGTCATCTAGTTCTAGTTAATTTCCCACATTGAAGAAGAGCCATCTTGTGTTGATGTTTTGGATGTAATTACTTGTGAGGTTTCAGGCATGGTCATGACTTGAGATACCACAATATTTGGTGGAAGTTGGGAAGTAGTGTCATGTCTTGCCAAAGGGTTTGCATGCCATATTTTAGAGACATAAAACCTAGAAAGAAGTGTGACTCCTTTCCTTAGAAGAATTTCTAGGTACTTCTGGGGATTATGTTTGACTACATTCTCTATAACTAGAGATGAATACACATCCTGTTCAATGTCTTCTAATTCTTCTTTAGTTTTATTTTGGGTTGTTTTTCATCTGTGAGGTTGGGACGATTCAGGAATGTTTTCATAATACACAGATGGATCAAATTTTTCATAGGGATTAATATCTAGTTCTTCCACCATGGAGGGAAGGGGTTGATGAAATATTCCTCTTGGTGTTGTTTGGATCTAGACCTAGTGATGGGTCCATGACCGAGAGTATGCATTGGAAGATCCCAAGAGTTACTCATTGAAATTTTTTGAGTTTGGCTTAATTTGATGAGTTTTGTAGAATGTTTAAGTGTTTCTTTAGATGAATTCTTTATAGAGGACTATTTACCTCTATGGTTTAAGACTTCTTTGAAGGTTTTAACTCATCATCTCTAAGGACGTGCAACCCTTGATGGAGAACTTAACATAGTTGGTTGTAAAGTTTGTTGATGACACTTGTACAAAAAAGACCCAGATAAAAGAATAAAATCATAGCCAAACATGACACACATTTCAATCAGTACTCATAAAATCTAACACCAAGTGTATGTTATCAATCATTCCCACTAGTCTTGCACAAGAAGAGATACCAAGCAATCTACCTAAGGACATTTTGGTTCAACATGGCTGAAAAAGGTAGGTTTCTAATTAATAAGGATTTAGCTAGGATTTTTGTTTAGATAGAGTTTGATTTTATACTCCATTATAGAGGCCTCCCACATGCATAAAAACACATTTTTTCACAATCTCAAAAGACTACTAGAGGAGATTATCATTCCAAAAGTCTTTTTGTCCTCCACCCCATTAAGGATGAAGGTGTTTCATTTTATAGTGGATTAGAATACTATGGCTAAAGAAATTGTATTCCACTTATGGTCATCCCACTCATGGATATGCTAAAGTACTTGGAAGGCGGTGCCATTTTATGGCTCTATTTTAACTAGCATGTTCATGAAAGTAATGAAATGAAATGAAAACACCAAGTGTATGTTCTCAATTGTTCCCACTAGGCTTACACAAGAAGAGATACCAATCAATCTACCTAAGGAAATTTTGGTTCAACATGGCTGAAAAAGGTAGGTTTCTAATTAATAAGGATTTAGTTATGATTTCCATTTAGATAGAGTTTGAGTTTATGCCCCATTATAGAGGCCTCCCACATGCATAAAAACATTATTTTGCACAATCTCAAAAGACTACTAGAGGAGATTATCATTCCAAAAATATTTTTTTCCTCCACCCCATTAAGGATAAAGGTTTTTCATTTTAGAGTGGGTCAGAATACTATGGCTAAAGCAATTGTATCCCACTTAGGGTCATCCCACTCATGTCTATGCTAAAGTACTTGGGAGGCGGTGCCCTTTTATGGCTCTATTTTAACTAGCATGTTCATGAAAGTAATAAAATGAAATGAAAAGTAGGTTAGGGAGTTTGATCACCCTAAGAAGGGTGAGAGCATGTCCCTATTATTCCTCACTTCCAAACACCATTAACAAGGTTCTTTCCCAAGCCTTTAATCTCCTAGAATTAGAGCATGTTTGGTGTTTTGATTCATTATAAAAGTGAAGAGCATATGCCTAATGCTTTCATTTAAAAACAAAGAGGCTTAATATTTAGTGTTTGTTCATTCCTTGACTCCTTTCTATTGAAAAAATTTGCATTTTTTGCATTCTGATTCACTATGAAAGTGAAGATCATAGGCCTAATACCAAATTTATTAAAAAAAGTGAACCTTTCTACTTAAGCTAGATGTTAAACTTTGAATGCCATAATTTAAGTAAAATAAATACTAAATATGAGCCTATTAACAAAAAAATAAGAAGTAATACTAATTATAAATAAGAAAACACAATAAATGCATATGAACTAATCATAAAACACCATCCTTATGTTTCTTTTTCTTCAATCAATGGAAGTGGTTACACTCAGTAGCAATTCTAGAAGCACTTCAACTTTGATTCTTTGAGAAAAATGATAAGTAATGATTGCTAAAAAGCTATGTTGATAATTGGAAAGAGTTTCAATGCATAAATTCCTGATCAAAATATAAGAGATGGGGGTTGATTATATAGAAAATTGGGTTTGAACAAATGATCTAGATTAATCAGTGAAAATTAGAATCAATGGGTGATAAGAGACAAGGCTGAAGAAAGAATTAGTAAGTTTCCATGTTTTTGTATCATCTTAAAATGGAATCACTTTCATCTTGATAGGTTTAGCACCCTCTTTTAGTGCATTTATCATATAGATTTGCATTTAGGATGCATTTGCACTTGATTCCTTCATTCTAGGCAAAATTAGGGTTAGGATCCTGAGGATTCTCCTTGACTTCCCTTCTCTATGGTTCTATTTTATAGGAAGGATCTAGGTATAGGTCCTCCTAGCCTTCATCATGTTCATCATAGGCCTTTGTCTCATTTTTTCGCACTCTGACCTATTCTGTCATCATTTCCAAGTCTCTAGGCATCCTCGGGACCTCCTGTTCTCAACACTAACTGGATCTGGACCCCTTGGTCAAGGTTGAGGTTGACTTTGACCTAGGTTAAGGTTGAGGATGACTTTGACCTAGGTCAAAGTTGAGGTCATCCTTGACCTTTGTCAGGATTTGATCCCCCTTTTCAAATTTTGGTCCCGAAGGACCCCGAAATCAATGTCGGGCTTCCAAATCCGAATGCGGAAGGGTTTTAATTTGAAATTCATTTAATAATTTTCCCTCCTTAGTTGGTTATTGTTATTGGACCATAATTCAAGGTGAAATTTGAATTATGGGCCCTTACATTGCCTGAGGAGCCTCACCTTGAAACCTCTATATAAGGACTCTCTTTTGCCTTCATTTTCACCAAGTATCCATTAAGTGGAAACAAGTCATGAGAAGCAAGCAAGTGATGGTGAAGTGAAGATGAAATATTTCAAGATGATGATATAGAAAATCAATCCATTATTGATATCAAGCATTTTTTGAGCACACTATTGTGGACATTCCTTTGGAGCAAGAGAGAACCCTTCTTCCTTGATCCACCATTTTCAATATTCAAGCATTCAAAGATACAATCATGGGGTAGAAATTATGGATTGTGAGTTTGGTGAGGGTACTTTAGCCTTGGGGGCTTGGTATGATTTCTTACCATATTCAAATCTATGCATTGTTGTCTCATATCCATTCATGCTAGGGTTTTTAATCTAGAGGATTAGATCTTGGCATGACACATTCAATACACACACATATTCTATTACATTCGACTATTCATGGAGGTGGAGATCACCAAAATAGGGGTTTGAATAAGGAAAAACCCTATATAGCCAACCCAAAAAAACCATTTTTAGATATCTACAGTCATTGTTTCAGGAGTTACAGAGAAGATTTGAGTACCCTTTTGGTCAAACTTTTGGGATCCGCAAACAAAATTTTTGTCAGAGCAGTTTAGGTCAAGGATGACCTTTAGGGGTAAGAGTGTACCCCGGGGTAAGATCTTACCCCACATTTGGGTCAAGGATGACCTCCCTCAATATTGAAAAAGCTTTCTAGGTTTTCTCTATCTCTATTTTCGCGTCCCAGATTCAGCTGCAGAATTTACCGAAATGGAACACAAACATCAAAAAATAGGTATTTTCAAATCAAATTTAATATGAGGTATGTATTTTATCTTATCTAATTTCAAGCATTTCTAGATTTACATTGATATCAATTCATATATATATGTATCATAGGAAATGTGGATTTAGGATCTCTATTAGGTGCATTGTTGAAAATCTTACCTGTATCCACATTTTCTACATTACATTTTGGTGAACCTGTTTATGACAAATCTTTCATTTTGGTGTTAGATTTTCATACTGTGTTAGATCTTACATGTTTATAAAATTAGATTTCTTTTATTCTCTTTCATATATATTTCAAAAATACAAAAAAATTTGCAAAATCCCTTTGAAAATACAAAAATATTTACATTTTTCATGCTTGTAGAGTTACTTTGTGTTCAACATGTATGATTCTTGTCTTGAATACTTTGATGAGGCTTTTATTGTACACAAGGATAAATACCTTCATGAGGTACATGGAAGTGAGGATGAAAATTGTTTGAATGAGATCTCCATTGATCCTATTCCTATTTCACTCTCCTCCACACCTCTTCCATTGATCTTTACCATAGGGTGTGTACATGGTTTCCTTCATGTTTCGCTATTTGAAACATTGACAAACCTAAAATGATATATCCTAAACCTTTGTTGATGGTAAAAGGATGTCCTCAAATAAAAATTAAGGGTAAACCTAGAGATCCTTTGGATTTCTTTGATAACATAGATTCTATTTCACATGCTTATCGCACATGGAATAACCCTTAGCCTACTATTCTGGTTTCTTTACCACCTTCTCAACCTATGCTTCCTCAAGCTCCTAGGTTTCCTTCTACCTTTAAGGATTATGACTTAGTTGATCAATTATGTGCTACTCCTGCTAAGATATCTTTATGGGAATTACTCCAAACTTCCTTGACATGTCATGAGGCATTGCAAAAGGATTTATCCACTCTTCTTGCTTCACCTCCTAATCAAGAGAACATTCATTCCATTTTGGAATGCATGCATACTATGTCTTTTGTACATCCTATTGTGTTTACTGATGATGATTTACCTTCCCTTGAGGTGCATAATCAATATGATTCTCTTATGGTTGTTGTTTCTATTAACCAAAGTATCATTCATAGAATTTTAATTGATAATGGATCTAGGCTTAATGTTTGTAGCATGGATATGCTTAAGGGAATTAAGGCGGATCTCACAACTATCCAACTTGATAATGTCTCTATACATGGATTTGAAAATATTGCAAAAAGAACTTTGGGCATTATTACCTTACCTGTTAAAGTTGGTCCAGTTATTCTAAATACACCTATTCATGTTATGCCTGGACCTCTCAATTATAACCTTCTTCTAGGTAGACCTTGGTTACATACTATGCATGCAGTTCCTTGTACTCTTCATCTCAAGGTTAGGTTCATTTATAACAACTTAATGTACACATTACATGTGAATGATGCACCGAATCATTTCCTAAATGCAGAATATGCTAAAGTCTCTGAGCCTCTTCAACTAAGAAAAGAGATTGAAAAACAACCTGACATAAAACAACCTGAAGCTCCATCTTCTTCTTTGACTAAGGATGATTGGGGAACATTGGACTTTAATCCTACTTTCATTAGAGAGTATAAGGTCTCTAATTTGGAATTTATGAAACAAAAAAGTGAATTGAAAAACAAGTTTTTACTCCTTCCCCGCTTTCTAAGGAATTAAAAAGTGACTTTGTTGCCACCTTGATTGAAGAAACTATTGAAACAATAAAACCTGATTACTATTATATTGTGACATATGTCGCTCCTTGGACTCCATCTGATATGGCTGATAGATATGGTTTTGGTTATCATATGCTTAAAAAGTTAGGATTTAATGGGAAAGGATGTGGTCAATATGAACAAGGTATACAAGTGCCTTTGGATAATGAAATCTATGATCATACATATGGATTAGGATTTAATCCTTATAGAAAACAATCACTTTTTCCTCTTAATGTTAACCATATATGTGGGGTAAAGTTGAAGTTGGTTAATCCACTCCTTCTTGACATTAATCAAAGATCTACTTTGGATATCTTTCCTGAAGATGAAGCCTTAGTGGAATTTTTAGGGGTTTATGAGGACTTACCTAAGTTTCATCACCAATGACAGAAGCCTTATTGTTAAGTACGGATGCTTATTTTGGAGAACATGATGAACATAATGTTTCTCCTTTACCAAGGGATTCTTTGATACAAAGTGATTTGATAATAAGTGAGACTGTTTATATTCAAATGGATGAAAATGATTTTGAAAAGATAATAAAAATTGGGAAATGTTTGAATCAGGAAGAACGCGATAAGCTAGTTCCCCTTTTACTTGAATTTAAGGACATATTTTCTTGGACCTATTTGGATATGCCGAGCATAGATTCTAAGATTGTTACTCACAACATTGTTCTCAAACCAAATGTGAAACCTGTGAAGCAGAAAATTTGAAAGATGAATCCGCGAATTGCCTTATTAGTTAAGTTTGAAATTGAAAGACTATTGGATTCTTGATTTATCCATTCTATTGATTATTCAGACTGGATTTCAAATATTGTACCCATTTCAAAAGGATAAAACAAGATAAGGATGTGTACTGACTTTAGAGATTTAAATAAAGCATCCTTAAAAGATGGTTTCTCGTTACCTAATAATGATATGATTGTAGATTCAACAACGGATCATGCTTTATTATCTTTTATGGATGGTTTTTCTATCTATAATCAAATCTTTATTCCCCCTAAAGATCAATTTAAAACCGCATTTATAACACCTTAGGGAACATTTTATTGGGTCATGATGCCTTTTGGATTAAAAAATGCGGGAGCAAATTATCAATGGGCTATGACCTTAATTTTTCATGATTACATTCATAAGATTCTTGAGGATTGCGTGGATGATATATTGGCAAAATCTATAAAAAGAGAAGATCATGTTACTATTTTATGAAAGATACTCGAAAGAATTAGAAGTTACAACATGAGGTTGAATCCTAAGAAATGTGTCTTTGGAGTTGATTCTGGTAAATTATTAAGATTTATAATCTCTAAGAGAGGCATAGAAGTAGATACTGAAAAGATTGAAGCTATTGTTAATATGTCTCCTCCTAAGAATATTTCTTAGTTACAAAGTCTATAAGGAAAAATTCAAGCTATTCGCCACTTTGTTTCCAACTTCGCTGATAGAACTATTCCTTTCACTTCCTTTCTTAGAGAGGACACCACTTTCTCTTGGAATGATGAATGTAAACAATCCTTTGAGCAATTTAAGGAGTATCTCACCAATCCTCCTATCTTGCAACCAGATAAATTTGATAAACCCTTTCATTTGTATACTTCAGCCACTTTGAAAGCAGTGAGTGCGTTGTTAGCTCAATATGATAGTGAAGGTAAGGAAAGACATGTGTATTACATTAGTCAGACTTTACTTGATTATGAGACAAGATATACAGATTTGGAAAGACAATGCTTAGCTGTAGTTTATGCTTGCCAAAAACTCAGGCATTATCTTTTAAATGCTGAAGTCAATGTGATTGTTAAATTTGATCCTTTGAAACATCTTTTCTCAAAAACTCATCTCTTTGGCCATTTGGCAAAGTGGGTAATGTTACTCATATAATTTGATCTTAATTTCATTTCTTAGAAGTCAATTAAAGGGAAAGCTTTAACAAATTATATGGTTGAAGCTCCTTGTCCTCATTATAATATGTCCTCTATTTCAATAGAATTCCCTGATGAGAATATTCTAGCTATTCAATAGGATGATGTTTGGGAATTATATTTTGATGGGTCTAGATGTAAGATAGGTTATGGTGTCAGTATTATCTTGATCCCTCCTACAAAACATTGATCCCTTTATCATACAAAATAACCTTTCCTTGTACTACTAACATTGTGGAGTATGAAGCTCTTATAGTTGGCCTTCAAGCAACTTCATCACACTTACAAATTTATGGAGATTCGCAATTGATTTTTGAACAAATTAAGGGAGGTTATCAAACTAAGAATGATAAAATGACACAGTATAGAAATTTAGCTATTGAGGTTCTTTCACAATTCTCTTCTTACACAATTTAAACTTTACCTAGGAAGGATAATCGACATGCGGATGCTATGGCGAGCGCAACTTCTTTGGTTTGTCTTGAGAATAATGCTAAAAAAATTTCAATTTACTATACAAACTCTTAAAAACCCTGCAATTGCTAATAAGATTACCTTTGATTGTTTTAATTTACATTTGGATGAATGGTATTCTCATATCTTTCATTTTTTGAAAGATGGTAATTTTCCTGAATCAGCAACAAGGAACATGTGTAATTGTATTAGGAAGCTTGCAGCACATTACCTGATCTTAGGAGACACACTTTACAAATGCTCTTATGAAGGTTTACTATTAAGATGTCTTAATAGAATCAAAATTCCAGTAGCTTTGGCAGAAGTTCATTCTGGTTCTTGTGGGGGACATTTTGGTGGAAAATCTCTAGTTAATAAACTTCTTAGAATGGGATATTATTGGCAAACAATGGAACAAGATTCTTTCATGTTTGTTAAAAAATGTCCTCAATGTCAACAACATAGTAATTTGATTCATGCTCCTGCTCTTCATGAGCTTCATAATCAAGTTTCTCTATGGCCTTTTAGTATTTGGGGTTTTGACCTTATTGGAAAAATCTCACCAACTTCTTCTCAAGGACATATGTACATCCTAACTACTACATATTACTTTACAAAGTGGGTAGAAGTTGTCCCTCTTTGTTCGACAACTGTGGATGTTATTTGTGATTTCATCCTTAACAATATTATAACACGATTTGGTATTCCTTCGACGATAATTTTGGATAATGGTACCTCTTTTAAGAACAAAGAAGTCATGAAATTCTTGGAGAAATATCAAATTCAACATAGATTTTCAACTCCTTATTATCCTCAATCTAATGGTCAAGCTGAAGCATCAAATAAAATCATTGAACAAATTTCGAGAAAAATAGTTAACAAGCATGCGAAAGATTGGCATACTCAATTGACCTATGCTTTATGGGCTTATAGAACTAGTGTTCATACTACTACAGGTACTTCTCCTTACAATCTTGTCTATGGTACTAATGATATTATGCCTTTGGAATTAGAGATACCTTCTTTACATGTTTCATTTCATGGCATAATCGACAAGGATACATTTCGAGAAAAATGCTTACAAGGATTAGAAATGTTGGATGAACAATGAATACATGCATTGGAACATATAAAAGCTTATCATAAAACTCTTCAGAAGCAATATAATCATAAGGTTATTGAACAAAAAAATTTAGTTGGTGATCTAGTCTTATATGAGAATCAATGAAATGTGAATGCTTAACCTGGTGAAAAAGGAAAATTTAGCCCTAATTGGCTTAGACCTTTTATTGTGATTGAAGACTTTGGTTCAGGTGCTTATAAAATTGCTGATATGGATGGTGTTTCTCTTAAGGAATCTATCAATATTATGCATCTCAAATGTTATTATCCTTAATTTCTTTCTTTCTTTCTCTTTGTATTTATGCATTCTTATAAAATAATTATGCTTGTTTTATAAGTTATGTAGTTTCAGTAAAATTACATTTGAATACATTTATGCACCTTCTTTCTTTCTGTTAAGTTTTATATTGATGAAAATATAGTAATCAAACATAGAACTAATTAGTAGAGAAAGTTTTTCATTCATAAAATATTTTTCAATTTTGATACATATGTGGCCTATGGCCCTATCTATCACTTTGTCTATCGCTACACTCTGATGGTTGATGACTCCCAGATATGTCTGATCTATGATGAGCAGTAGTAGATCTATGACCGGTAGTCTGTGAGTGGCTCCTTGATATGCTCATATCACACATGTGCTCCTAGGCCCTTTGTAAGTCAGTCATCGGTTTATCTTCTCTTTCTTTGCACAATCTCAGCTCTCATTGGACACATGCAAAGATATCAACATGCCTTTTGGGATCTCTGTGACCAATGGAAGACTCTCACTCACTACCTAGTAGTTGGTAGGATATACATGTATCCTTCAGAACCTTGGATACAAAACTCTTCCACTCAACTATGCTAGCTACAAAATGGAAATACATTTATCAATTTGGTGCTCTTTTCTCACAAGTTAAGTTATATTTTCAATCAATTTCATATTCCATACTTGGATCTCCCTCTTGGGTGTCACCAAAGGATCTAGATGGTGGGGGCATGGAGTGACTACTCTCTCCACACTCACTATGTCTAGGTCTCGGTGATGGTGTCTATGTATGGGCTCATGGAGGATGTTGTGATCTTAGTGGTGATGCATGAAAAATGTGTACATCCGCATCAGTATCACCAGTGGGGGCATCTCCTCTGCTCTCTCCCCTTCTCTCTCCTCCTCCATAGGGTCTCTCTCAAAGATGTGCTCCTCCTCATCTCTAAGATCCTCATCATCCTCTACTGTACCACTATCCCAGTGTGTCCTCTGTAAAATTCATGGATCACCTATGGGATAATCCTTTGGAAAGATGGGGTGGGTTCCCTTCAGACCCCAGTACCTAATGTAGTCTTGGTTCATGCCTAAATAAGATACATTTGGTGGTACCTCTATGTCCTCTATCTCATTTGCATCACTGTCTACTATGTCTTCTATTGATGGTCAGCGTATGGTGTTAGGTCTCTATTAGTACCTCATTAGATGTGCATAATGAGGTACTACCCTAGGGACTCCCTATAAAAGTTCAAACTATCTCATTACTCGATCATAGTAGTATGGCATCACTATGTGAGTCTGATGACCCTCTAGCAGCTTGTGCTACTATGAATGTCTCATCTGGTGTCATGTATCAGGCCACTTTGTCATCTGGTAGTAGGGTTTCCATATCACATCTGTGCCTGGAATACGGTCTAGACATACCCTCCAATAGAGGATATCTCTAAACTGGCAGACATCTCTTAGAGGATAAGCAAAGCCTCTCGGTGTGCTAGCATCTACCATCACTAGAACACCCTATGGTTGTGTACATGTGAAATGCTCAAACAACCAAATCTACAAAAGCATGCATACTGAAAGACTCTCTCTCTGATATCTCCCCAGTTGACATAGCTCGTGGTATATCTGGACTAACATACTGCAACCCCACAAATAAACAATCCTATCACTCTCCATCCTCCGTACAACATGGGTGAAAAGTGTAGAAAATACTATACCCTTTGTGTTGGGTACCACAACCAAGGATAGTATACATAGCATCACTCTCTGTACTAAAGGTGTAGGGCCTACCAGTATGGATGATAGAGTGATTTGATCTAACCTGGTTCACATCTATGGAATCCATCCCAAACAATACTCTACATCTACCAAGACATCCTTAGGACCTTGTTGTGCTCTCAGTCTGATAGGTTTGTTTCAAATCAAAAGCCTCAAGATTCTATAAACATCCTCCAATGTCACAATGATCTCACCTGAGGGAAGATGAAAGGAGCATGTATCCTCATCCCACCTCTCTATCAGAGCTGATAGCACAACTCAGTGTAGTCTGATCTATGGTAGGACTGTCACCCAGTACAAACCTACATCTCTCAATAACTACATCTCATCCTCACTCAACTTGGATAGTTTCTCTCTGATAATTTCTAGTAACCCTCCAAAGAGATGCTCTCGGAGATGAACCAGGTCCTATAAACACAAAAAAACATCATATCAACATTCTACATCATCAAATATGTAAATCTAACTTGACTAGGTCAAGGTCAACCTTAGTTAGGTCAAGGTCAACCTTAGTTAGGTCAAGGACGACCTTCTTGGGTCAAGGTAGACTTTCCTAGGTCAAGGTCAACCTTTTTGGATCAAGGATGACCTCACCCCAAACAAGGTGGAGACCTTCCAGTTCATGTTGACCTTTTTGGGTCAAGGTCAACATAACTAGGTCAGGGTAGACCTTTCCTACATAAATCAAGAATTTATGAAACATAGAAATAAAAAATAGAAACTCACCTTGGGAAGCGGCCATCCAGTAGCCAGGCACTATCTCAGGAGCTCCATGCACGTGGCTCAAATTTATTCTCTCCTCGACATCTTGCTTTCTCTCTTTGAATCTAAAAATGGCAAGAATGAGTAAGTATGCATTCTTTTTCCTTATTTATAGTAAAAAATTAGGGTTTTGTTAGGGTATACTCATGTTAAATTCATATTTCCCTTTATGTTCACTTAGATAGACATTCACTCTTTTCATCATAACTTGAGTTCGGTAACTCTGTTTTTAGTGCCATCAGTGGTGTTGGAATTTAGATTCAGATACCTAACTCCTTGAATTAGTTTAGGAAGGATGGGAATCCTTCTAATTGGTTTAGGAAAGAACTTTTCAACAAACTACATATCTACTGTATAAAGTTATCCTTATCACCCTGTTTCACCCTTCATAAGTAGAAAGCCGAAATAGGGGGGGCATAAGGGGCTTTATGCACTTCTCAATTTTCATTTAGTAAGCTCTAGGTGATTTATGAATTTTCATTAACCTTGTGTGTTGCAAGTTCTAACGGTTTTCTATAAGATCTCTACATCGAGGACTTGACTATATCCTTTTTATTTACTATGATGTTTTCTTATTTTAGCTTACATATTCACGTAGTGTCATATCTAAGCTAAAGTGGGGGATAAATGTATCATCTTAAAATGGAAGCACTTCCATCTTTATAGGTTTAGCACCCTCTTTCAGCGTATTTATCATGATAGATTTTCATTTAGGATGCATTTGCACTTGATTCCTTCATTCTAGGTGAAATTAGGGTTAGGATCCCGAGGATTCTCCTTGATTTCCCCTCTCTATGGCTCTATTTTATAGGAAGGATCTAGGAATAAGTCCTCCTAGCCTTCATCATGTTCATCATAGGCCTTTGTGTCCTTTTTTGTAACTCTGACCTATTTTGTCATCATTTCCATGTCTCTGGGCATCCCCGGGACCTCTTGTTCTCAACACTAATTAGATCTGGATGCCTAGGTCAAGGTTGAGGTTGACTTTGACCTAGGTCAAAGTCAAGGTCATCCTTGATCTTTTTCAAGATTTGATCCCCCCCTTTCAAATTTTAGTCCCGGAGGACCCCAAAATCAATCTCAGGCTTCCAGATCCGAATACGGAAGGGTTTTAATTTGAAATTCATTTAATACTTTTCCCTCCTTGGTTATTGTGATTGGACCATAATTCGAGGTGAAATTTGAATTATGGGCCTTTACATTTTCCAAGGAGCCTCACCTTAAAACCTCTATATAAGGACTCTCTTTTGCCTTCATTTTCACCAAGTATCCATTAAGTGGAAATAAGTCATGAGAAGCAAGCAAGTGATGGTGAAGTGAAGATGCAAGATTGCAAGAGGTTGATATAGAAGATCAAGCCATTGTTGATATCAAGCATTTTGTGAGCACACTATTGTAGACATTCCTTTGGAGCAAGAGAGATCCCTTCTTCCTTGATCCACCATTTTCAATATTCAAGAATTCAAAGATACAATAATGGGGTAGCAATTATGGATTGTGAGTATGGTGAGGGTACTTTAGCCTTGGGGGCTTGGTATGCTTTCTTACCATATTCAAATCTATGAATTGTAGTCTCATATCCATTCATGATAGGATTTTTAATCTAGAGGATTAGATCTTGGCACTACACATTCAATACACACACACATATATTCTATTACATCCAACAATTTGTGGAGGTGGAGATCACCAAAACAAGGGTTTGACTAAGGAAAAACTCTCTATAGCCACCCCAAAAACACCATTTTCAGATATCTACAGTCGTTGTTCCGGGTGTTACAAAGAAGATATGAATATCCTTTTTGTCAAACTTCCGGGATCCGTGAACATAATTTCCATCGGAGTACTTTAGGTCAAGGACGACCTTTAGGGGTAAGATTGTACCCCGGGGTAAGATCTTACCCCGCATTTGGGTCAAGGACAACCTCCCTCAGAATTGAAAAAGGTTTCTAGGTTTTCTCTATCTCTATTTTCCTGTCCTAGATTCGGTTGCAAAATTTCCCGAAATAGAAAATAGACATCAGAAAATAGGTATTTTCAGATCAGCTTTATTATGAGGTATGTATTTTATCTTATCTAATTTCAAGCATTTCCAGATTTATGAGGATTATTAATTTTTAGAAATTATAACTTCATTGCAATTTTGATTTTTTAAATATTTGAGGATTTAATTCAATTAAAAATTTAATTAAATGAGAAATTCAGAATTAAAGTTTAATTGAACGAAATTAATTAGAAATTAAAATTAGAAGAAATTGAGATGAAATAGAATTAAATTAAATTAATTTTAGGAATTAATTTAATTAAGAGGAATAAATTAGCTAATTTAAATAATTAATGATAACTATTTAAATTATAGGACTTTAGAAATAGATTTTAATTAACTAATGAAATCTAATTAATTAAAGGTGAGTAATTAATTAAGTTTAATTATTTAATTAATTTAGGGGAAATGATTAAATGATGCAAAGATTCAATTTTGGGAGGGAAGAAGATATTAATTAATGATTAAAGAACCATTAATTAATAGTAGAATAATTAGTGCATTAAATCTGAATTCACAAGTCTGTCCATTTTTAGGTGTTTACAGGAGTATCTAAGGTAGTAGATTTTGAGATATAGGGACCCAAAATAGATTTGGAATATGTAATAAATTTATGTGGAGGATTTATGGGAGCCTTTGGAATAGCAATCTTGGATGCCAATTTTGATCTTTCTTTGGGATATTGTGCTTCAAGGAGTTGCTTGGGAATCCACATGATTTTTAATTTTGTATTCTTTTGTGGTTGCTTTGAATGCTTTGCTTGCATAAGGGATTTAAAAACCCATATAGCTTTTGAATTTTATTTTATCTTAGCTAGCCTTTATGGCCTTTTGGATATATATATATATATATATATATATATATATATATATATATATATATATATATATATATATATAGATAGGATCTTTTTTTGGTTTTTATATGTCAATTAGACATGACATGTTGATCCTTGATTGCATGTGGATTGCTTGACTTGTGGATTTACGCTTGGCATCCAAATTTATTGGAAGGGGATTGGTATTCATGGGTAGAAAGGAATTGTATGGGCTCCTTTTGGATTGGTAGATGGTTCTCAAAGATGTATGCCTTTGTTGACTTGCATGTGGGAAAAGGGTAAGTGGATTGTGAACGAGTGGATGGAGGAATTATGGACATAAGATGGATGGAAGGGATAAATACTTTGCCTTTGGGATGCGAGGATCCAAAATAGGTGAAGGAGGTGATGGGGAATATGTATTATTGGGTTCATATGGGAAAATGTTGGATGTAGATAGGATATCAATATCTTGATGGTGAGATATATAGCCAAGGCCCTGATAATATGGATTTTCTTTGATATCAAGGGGTTCTAATATACCTTGTTCATTGGGGCCTAACCCCTTTCCTTGATAATGTATTTTGTGACAAATCTTCTTGGACATTGGATATTGATTATTTTTGGAAAAAATATGAGAGTCCATTTTGAGGTGGAGGATGAAAATATGGAATAGTAGGACTACGAAGTAGATAGGACTAAATGAAAGTGGATTAACCAAGTTGATATGTAATAGGCTCATTATTAACTTGAATAGGGTTGATGGAATCTTGAGGTGGACATGGGAGATTGTGACATGGAGATAGAGGGATGATGGGATCTTGTGGTGGATAGGGAGGATTATGACATGGAGATGGGGGTATGATAGGATCTTATTGTGGACTCAGAGAATTATGACATGGAGATGGAGTATTCACAGGATGTTGTGGTCGACATGGAGGATTAATTTGATCATGACATGGAAGAGGGTCATTGGATGGAGTATAAGGGACATCATGTTCTTTCTTAGGAGGTGGATTATGAATGGGACCTGGAGGAATTATTTTATCTTGGGGTGGAAGGGGATCATGTTGGACAAGAGACAAATGGATAAGGGGACCATCATGAAATTCTAGCAATATAGGATCTTGGTCAACTGATTGGACATTATTGGTACCTTGACCTTGACCAATTTTAGGATTTATTTATTTATAATTTGGATTATCCTCTTGACATGGGGTGTCAATTTGGATATATATGGTGGGTTCTTGAAAGGACTTGATGCTTAGGCATGATGAGGATGGAATTTGAATAGAATTCAATGAAGTATCTTTTCTTGCGAGTGAAGCATATGGTGGCATTGGATCTAAGATTGTTGAGTTATAGATGGGACTTGTACTAAAGGATTTATTAGCTATGATTTGTATCATGGATAGCCCTTGTGGATAGACTTGAAATGTTTCATTATTTGATGCATTGCTAGGTGGAGATAGTGTGGAGGAAGAAATGGTGGGAGATATAGAGGTTTATTATGGGAATTTTCTAGACATAGGTGTATATTTTTTTTTATCATTTTTGGGAATAGTGTCTTGACATATGTCTAGCTCGTTCCTCAATGATTTAAAATGTTTTGAAAGAATTAGATGCACATAATTTGGATGAATGTGAGAATCCATCCAAGGTGTTGAGACATGTGTTGAGGCAATGAGATAAGTTGAGTTAGTGGGATATGTTGAGGTATTGAGACATAATGAGGTGTTGGGACATACTAAGGTGCTAAGACTTGTTGAGGCATTGGGATATGTTGAGGTGTTGGGACATGCTGAGGTGTTGGAGTATACTGATAGTGAGTTGTCAAGATATGTATAGGTACATGAGTATATAAGGTAGTAGATTTTGAGATATAGGGACCCAAAATAGATTTGGAAAATGGAATAAATTTATGTGGAGGATTGGGAGCCTTTGGAATAGCAATCTTGGATGCCAATTTTGATCTTTCTTTGGGATATTGTTCTTTGAGGAGTTGCTTGGGAATCCACATGATTTTTAATTTTTTATTCTTTTGTGGTTTCTTGGAACGCATTGATTGCATAAGGGATTTAAAAACCCATATAGCTTTTGAATTTTCTTTTATCTTAGCTAGCCTTTGCGGCCTTTTGTGTATATATATGTCAATTAGACATGACATGTTGATCCTTGATTGCATGTGGATTGCTTGACTTGTGGATTTTGCGGCCTTTTGTGTATCTTTTTTTGGTTTTTATATGTCAATTAGACATGACATGTTGATCCTTGATTGCATGTGGATTGCTTGACTTGTGGATTTATGCTTGGCATCCAAATTTATTGGAAGGGGATTGGTATTCATGGGTAGAAAGGAATTGTATGGGCTCCTTTCGGATTGGTATATGGTTCTCAAAGATGTATGCCTTTGTTGAATTTCATGTGGGAAAAGGGTAAGTGGATTATGAACGAGTGGATGGAGGAATTATGGACATAAGATGGATGGAAGGGATAAAGACTTTTCCTTTGGGATGCGAGGATCCAAAATAGGTGAAGGAGGTGATGGGGAATGTGTATTATTGGGTTCATATGGGAGAATGTTGGATGTAGACGGGATATCAACATCTTGATGGTGAGATATATAGCCAAGGCCCTGATAATTTGGATTTTCTTTGATATCAAGGGGTTCTAATATACCTTGTTTGTTGGGGCCTAACCCCTTTCCTTGATAATGTATTTTGTGACAAATCTTCTTGGAAATTGGACACCGATTATTTTTGAAAAAAAGATGAGAGTCCATTTTGAGGTGGAGGATGAAAATATGGAATAGTAGGACTACAAAGTAGACTGGACTAAATGAAAGTGGATTAACCAAGTTGATATGTAATAGGCTCATTATTAACTTGAATAGGGTTGATGGAATCTTGAGGTGGACATGGGAGATTATGACATGGAGATAGAGGGATGATGGGATCTTGTGGTGGACAGGGAGGATTATGACATGGAGATGGGGGGATGATAGGATCTTATTATGGACTGGGAGAATTTTATGAAATGGAGATGGAGTATTCACAAGATGTTGTGGTGGACATGGAGGATTAATTTGATCATGACATGGAAGAGGGTCATTGGATGGAGTATAAGGGACATCGTGTTCTTTCTTAGGAGGTGGATTATGAATGGGACCTGGAGGAATTATTTTCTCTTGGGGTGGAAGGGGATCATGTTGGACAAGAGACAAATGGATAAGGGTACCATCATGAAATTCTAGCAATATAGGATCTTGGTCAACTGATTAGACATTATTGGTATCTTGACCTTAACCAATTTTAGGATTTATTTATTTATAATTTGGATTATCCTCTTGACATGGGGTATCAATTTGGATATATATGGTGGGTTCTTGAAAGGATTTGATGCTTAGGCATGATGAGGATGGAATTTGAATAGAATTCAATGAAGTATCTTTTCTTGCGAGTGAAGCCTATGGTGGCATTGGATCTAAGATTGTTGAATTATAGATGGGACTTGTACTAAAGGATGGACTAGTTGTGATTTGTATCATGGATAGCCCTTGTGGATAGACTTGAAATGTTTTAGTATTGGATGCATTTCTAGGTGGAGATAGTGTGGAGGATAATGTGGAGGAAGAAATGGTGGGAGATATAGAGGTTTATTATGGGAATTTTCTAGACATAGGTGTATATTTTTTTATTTTTATTTTTTGGAGTAGTGTCTTGACATATGTCTAACTCTTTCCTCAATGATTTAAAATGTTTTGAAATAATTAGATGCACATAATTTGGATGAATGTGAGAATCCATCTGAGGTATTGAGACATGTGTTGAGGCAATGAGATAAGCTGAGTTAGTGGGATATGTTGAGGTATTGAGACATACTGAGGTGTTGGGACATACTAAGGTGCTAAGACTTGTTGAGGCATTGGGATATGTTGAGGTGTTGGGACATGCTGAGGTGCTAGAGTATACTGGTAGTGAGCTGTTGAGATATGTATAGGTACTTGGATATACTTAGGTGCTAGGACTTGCTGAGGTGATGGGATATGATGAGGTGTTGGGACATGTTGAGGTGCTGGAACATGCTAAGGTGTTGGGATCTGATGGGGTTCTTGGATTTTTTGAGGTTTTAGGACATGCTAAGGTGTTGGGGAATAATGATATTGAGCTACTGGGACATGTGTAGGTGTTGTGATTTACTAAGGTGCTAGGACTTGCTAAGGTGTTGGGATATGCTAGAGTGCTAGGGTATAATGATATTAAGCTGCTTAAACATGTGTAGGTGCTAGGATCTACTGATGTGCTAGGAATTTTTCTATTTCTATTGAACTTGATCCATTTGACATAATTTATTGGAAGAGGTTTATGAATGTTGAATACTTAGTCTTTTATAGAGGTTTCCCTTGATTGGTTTGGTGTTGTCCTGAATCGGAAGGGACACCTGGTTGAAGAACACTAGGATGTGTTATTGAGGTTCCCCTAGTAGGGGTGGTCCTTTATTAAGGTGGTCTATGGATTGTATGAATGACACGTGCTAGAATGAAAATCCAAGACTAAGGTATATCCAAGACCGTTAGGGAAAATAGCTTAAGAAGCTAATTATTTTTTTTGGATTTTTTTAATTTTGGAAATGCAAGTAAAAAAAGGAAATGACAATAAGGGAAACTAAGTTTTTGGATTTTTGGGATGCTAATGCAAACTAGTAATGAATATGATATCTAATGTGTAAGTACCTTGCCCTAAGAGATATTCTAGAAGCTTTGAAGGTAAACCCTCTAAGGAAAGACCCAAATGATATTGAGGCCTATCTTGACACCAAAAGGTAGGACAAAAGTGATAAATTTTGGCAATAATGTCTATCTAAGACAAATATTATCCAAAATGATAAGGTTCCTAAGCCGAGGCAAGTAGATAAGGATGGCACTCATGATGCCAAGATAAAATGCAAGACTATTATAGGAACATCCTAAGAAAATACACCCTTTAATTTGAAAAATGACTCTAAAAAGTGCAATACTTTAACCCTAAGATATGAAAGCTATTTTTTTGAGATTTTTTTAAATTTTGAGACTAAAAATGATGACTATGCAAAAAGAAAGATTCTAAGATATGCATATCTAAGCATGTCGATCACAAGAAACTAGGATGAAATATCAATGTAATGTTTGTAGAACTTGTGTTGTAGAACTCGTGTTGTAGTACCAAATCTTGTAGGACCAATATTGTAGGACAAATGTTGTAGGACCAATGTTGTGGGACCAATGTTGCATGACCAATGTTGGAGGAATTTTTTTGTAGGACCAATATTTGTTGGACAAATTATGTAGGATCAATGTTGTAGGACCAATATTGTAGGAAAAATGTTGCAGGAGCAATATTGCAAGACAAATTTTTGTAAGTGTACAAACTAAACAAACTCAAAATCAGTGTGTAGTTGTAGGACTAACTAAAAAAGAAACAATTTGTGTATGTTCAATAGCTTTTTCAAGCTACAAGTTTTCACGAAGTCAATCACAACGAAAGTAGTATACAAGTAGTTTAAACTAAGATAAAATTTGGCTTCATCTAAAATATTATAGGGCCATTTATTGGGTGTCTATTAGCTCACACAACATATCTTCCACACAACTAGAGCTTAAAATCCTTCTTGAAGGTGCTTGTGATGTTTCCTTTTCTGGGTATTCACTAGTAAATTTTAGCCTATTTTTCAACGAGGATCAGTCAAATTTTCGACACCAATTGGTCGACCAAATGACCAAAAATGTCAAGTCAAACTTTTTTCTCACTTATATGATAGTAAAAATAATCGTCAAAATTTTGACGTCCATTGTGGTCGAATTACCGACCGAGGCGTCGTCAAAACGATTGCTTCAACCTGGATCATACCTTTTATCTATGTGACCAAATCCCATCGTAATTTTGATGACAAGTGGTCGAAATAAACGTCGAATACATAGCATCCTCGTCGAAACATCAAAGAGAGTTTGTCGATAGTTGGTCGAAATGTCGATATATAATTTAATTTTTTTTAAAAATAGATTTTTTAAAAAAAAATTCACTATTTTTATTATTTATCTAATAATTATTCATCATATATATTTATAATAATCATAACTTATGTCGATATTAAGTATCAACCAGATATCTTATTGTTGTATATATTTTTCATACATTGATTGAGATCTTAAATTATTGAGCTTCTCTTTGTTTCGATAATAGTTTAACATTCTCTACTTAACAGGGCCAATCACATGAAGGTGGAAGCTCATCTGGCCCCTCCTAGGATCCTCTTATGACCCTTTACAACACTTTAAGACCTCTAAGATGTATTCTTAGGGATTGTAAAGGGTCATAAAGGGTCATAAGGGGTCCTGGGACACAACAGCTGAGAAACATAAATGTATGCATCATGGTCACAATTGTTTGGAGACACAACATAATTGAAAGCTATACCTCGATGATGCAACACAACCACTACTCCTGTAGTTCTAAGTTGACACTGCGGGATCCAAAAACCAAAGATAAGGAATCTATATATGGTTTTTGGATCCCACAGTGTCAACTTAGAACTGTAGGAGTAGTGGTTGTGTTGCATTTTCTGGGTATAGCATTCAATTATGTTGTGTCTCCAAACAATTGGGACCATGATGCCTCATTTATGTTTCTCATTTGTTGTGATACCTACATTTATGTTTCTCTGATGAGAAATTCCAAATTCAATGTTTGGTATTCCTTCATCTCCCCTCAACTCCATCACTTATGTGTATGGCTTCTCTCCCTTACATCAAAAATAAGATTTTTCCCACTCTGAATTGAGAATGCGCGTGCAACACAAGTAGAATATGCACGGATAGCAAGTGGAGTTGAAAAAACACAACACATTTACATTTTTTTAATAAGTCAAAATTACAATGTTCGCGATGGTCTATAACTTAAAATATGCAATTAAAGACCTCTATAAAAAATGCAACCCTGTTGTGTTTTTCAACTCCACCTGATATCCTATGTATATGAATTGAGATTGCATATTGAACTAGGCTTCTCCTTCTGCGTTGCTTGAAACCAAGAGACTGTCATAGTTAACATCTAAATGGGGCATCTCATCATCACAACTAATCCACCTTAAACAATTGAATATGTTTTCTTGTATTAAATATTCATTAATCAAAATTCGAATAGAAAATGTATACCTTGAGTACTACAATTCACATTAAAATCGATGCCTCCATCGTGCTCAGCCGGTGCAGTATCAATATCGACAAGATGCATTCCAATGTAAATAATTAGTGTATTTATCGACAATATATACATGTAAATAATTCATGGAGTTATTATGATAGTTTTACTGATATTTTTGTCACAATTTGATGTTCAGGATAGGGGAAAAGCACCTGCAACTACAAAGGCAATAGTTGTAGATACAAATGATGATATCCCAGAAATCCCCAATATAAGAAATCCCAGTAATCCTCTTCAACATCTCCTTAGTTGGATTTGCATCTTCCAAAATAGTAATAATTTATGCATTACTCTTTTTCTTCACCGTATTTATTATATTAGGGATTTGGGATATCCTCATCTATATCTACAGCTATTGCCTTTGTTGTTGCAGGTGCTTTTCCCTTATTTGATATTTATCTTTAGGTGTCGACACTCATTCTATTGGTTGTTGCCAGTGGGTCACAATCAGTGATTGGGAGAGCCCTATTTTGGCACCAGTCATGTAGTACAAGCACTAGAATTGAGTTTTTCGGCACAACTAGGAAATCTTTGTATATCAACATGCGATAGAGTTTTTTGCCCAAACTCTATCGCATGTTGATATACAAAAATTTCCCAGCCCGTGCCAAAAAACTCAATTCTAGTGCTTGTATTGAGACCTTAAATTATTGAGCTTCTCTTTGTTTTGAGAATAGTTTAACATTCTTTGAGAAACATAATTGTAGGCATCATGGTCACATTTTTTTGGAGACAATGTAATTGAGTGGTATACCCAGACGATGGAGAGCAACTTCTGCACCTCCGGTTCCAAGTTCTCAATCCCACAGTGTCAACTTGGAATCGGAGGTGCAGAAGTTGTCTAGGTATACAACTCAATTATGTTGTCTCCAAAAAAATGTGACCATGATGCCTACAATTATGTTTCAAGAAAGTTTAATTAACATTATCTACTTAACAGGGCCAACTACGTGAAGGTGGAAGCTCATCTAGCCCCTCCTAGGAGCCTCTTATGACCCTTTACGACATTTTAAGACCTCTAAGATATATTCTTAGAGGTCATAAACAGTCGTAAAGGGTCATAAGGGGTCCTGGGACACAACAGCTAAGAAACATAATTGTAGGCATCATGGTCACATCTTTTTGGAGACAATGTAATTGAGTTGTATGCCCAAGTGATGGAGTGCAACTTCTGCACCTCCGATTCCAAATTGACACTGCGGGATTCAAAGACCATAGATAAGGAATACATTTAGAGAGCGAAGGAGGGCCATAATGACAAAAATAATACAGGATAAACCTCAAGTTAAATGAGGCAACTGCAAACATTTTAATAGATTTTTATTATTAAATAATGAAATTTGCATATACTAGTGTTCTAAGCCCCCTCATTACATGATTTATTATTGTAAGCCCCCTCTAACCTACACATCTAGAAAATGAAACTACAACCTATTGGGATTGAGACAAACCTTATAGAACAATAGTAGCTAGGAAGGATCGCTTTCCAACATTTGTTGAATACATCTATTGGAGGACCTTGTATTCATGAGCTAAAACTTGTATTCATGAGCTACAGATGTATTCAAAAGATGTATTCAAAAAATGTTGGAAAATGATCATTCCTAGTTGTTGTTGTTCTATAAGGTTTGTCTCAATCCCAATAGGTTGTAGTTTCATTTTCTAGATGCGTAAGTTAGAGGGGGCTAACAATAATTAATCATGTAATGAGGGGGCTTAGAACACTAGTATATGTAAATTTCATTATTTAATAATAAAAATCTATTAAAATGTTTGTAGTTGCCTCATTTAACTTGAGGTTCATCTTGTATTATTTTGGTCGTTATGGACCTCCTCCGCTCTCTAAATTTATTCCTTATCTATGGTATTTGTATCCCGTAGTATCAACTTGGAATTGGAGGTGCAGAAGTTGCACTCCATCACTTGGGTATACAACTCAATTACGTTGTCTCCAAAAAATTATGACCGTGATGCCTATAATTATGTTTCTCAGCTGTTGTGAAATCTGCATTTATGTTTCTCAGCTTTCGTGTTTATACCTTCTCTCATTTGTCGGTGTAATTCCTCTTTGAGTATACCCATTCTCCTTTGCATCCAAAATGAACTCATTCCAATCCCTCACTAGAATAAAGGGAGACTTCATACCATGTTGCACTCAAACTTCAGCAAGACTTCATACCACATAGCATTTGTAGATTACATTCAATGCGTTATTTACGCTTGTATTGGTGGGAAAACTCTTGAAAACACACAAAAGAGATTGAATTCAACCATGTTGTTTACATGACACATGTAGTTTACCTCCAACGTAAATCAGTGTTGTATACAAATCTGCGAACGCTGCTTGGTATGAAGCCTCGCTCAAGCTTGAAAATGATAGTCAATCCATAGTCAAGGTCAAGGAACAAATGGAGTAACCAAGAAAACACTATACGTTAAATCATGTGATTGATAGCAGATTGGGGCTCACCTGAGCCATAAACATGAAGAATTATTCTAAAAAAAGATGTAAACCATATATATGCGCACTTGAGGCAAAGAGAAGTTATGTCATATCAATATTAAAATATTAGTTACAATATGAAAATACTAAACTAACTAATTCCTGAGTTCATCTCTGCATATGGTCGCAACAAAGATATGTGATTACAATACAGAGAAGGCATCGTAAAAATATAATTTCAGAATTTTCCCTAGCCTGACACGTTTTGCACTCAAATCCTTCATCGTGGATAAGTGGAGATGGGTGGATAGATGCAGATGAGTTGTCATCAACCCAACTAAAGTATCCACAGCCATTATTTCCCTGTGATACCCAGTCTACATTAGTTCTTATATTATAATGAATAGTATTTACATTAGAAACTTTAAATATATACACATTAGCAACCTTTTTTCTATTTGGGCAACACCAAAATTGTCATCTAGGGTTGTTCGGTGTCTGTGAAGTCTTCAACACACACTGCCCACAACCACATTGACAGTTTGGCACATTGACAAGAGTCATCGAGCCTATATAAATAATGCACCGCACCATTGTTACTACATTTATTATTTTTATATGATTATTTTCATATGAAATACACCAAGGAGTAGCATTAGAAATATTAACCATTTATAATAATGAAACGTAAACCTAAATCAAATAGCTCATTTTTTTATCAGCATGTGTAGTCTCTGTGTATATGAAAAATGAAAGAAATATGAAGCTGAAATAAAATAGTGAACAAAATAGTATTCTACATAGAGTGAATGAAATATACCATTAAAAGAAGGTGACAAAATCCTGTCACGAAGCACAGACATAGGAAATCAAAAAGGGACAAAAGACAAGAATTAAGAAAAATCATTACGACTATAGAAAAATCATTTATACTATAATAAAAAAAAGAAACACTCTTTTTCAACAATTTTCAAAATCATTAGGACTATAGAAAAATAATTAAGACTATACAAAATCAAATTTTAGAAATGGATGGTTCTGATGCTCTGCCATTACAACAATTAAGCATTCATCATTTGGTATTGTGTATTCCATTTAAGTATGTCAACAATGTTCAAAATCCTGTCACCAAGCACAGACAAGAAATAAGAAAAATCATTAGGACTATAGAAAAATCAAGTTCTAGAAATGGACAGTTCTGATATTGCTTAGCCAATACAACAACTGAGCATTCATCATTTGGTACTTCTTGGTGTATTCCATTTAAGTTTTTCAATTGCTGTGTTTATGTGCATGTTCTTTATGTGTTTGGCTTCTCTCCCTCGCAAGGGATATGTCGATAGGTAATTGATTTGAAAGCATAATGATTTGACAGTCTTTTTTTAGGATAGGCATAATCATCCCACCAACCTTAATTAGTAACATTGGTGTCCTATCATTGCACAAGTGCAAGATAGTAAGGGTCTATTCAAGGAGGGAAGAAAAAAAGGTCATTTTAACCTTACAAGGCAAGAGGAGAGATAGTCCAAATAATTCTATGGTGACTGTCCCAAACAACAGACAAATGATGGAATTGCTAACATGTTTTCTTTTCATGTTTCTAACAAGTTTGTTGCAAATAGAACCATCATTACAATAGAACCACTCTTTCAAGATATTCTTGGCCAAATCGACCTGGATAAAGAAAGAAGATTGATCATGGAAGATAAATAATTATGAATGATAATAGAAGATAAATAATATAATAATGATAGATGTTGATGAATATTATTAATGGATCAAATAATAACATATTGATAGATGAAAGAATAATTATTTCAGTGTCTACAAGCTCCATTAGCTAAAATCATGACCAACCAAATATGGTTGTGGCAGTTGTAATAGGATTATATATACACCAAACAAGGAATGTACGGGCAGGATCCCTGGTATGTACGGATGAGAACAGGAAATAAAAGATAAAAACCAGTTTGTGTGCAATTTGTGATTTTGCAATGGTCTTAAGAGCCTTGTTTTGGATTCCATTTTCTTTATGCAATAAGGGCCCATTTGGTGCATGGAATACCAAATGTTAGATATAATCAATTCTGGAAGATGCTGCAATTCTGGAAGATACAAATTCTGAAAATGATTTCTGAAATATGAGATGACCTGTTTGGTTCACCTGGAAGATGACTAAGAAGATGCATAAGGAATTTTAATTCTATAATTTAATTTCTTTAAATTTGTGTGTATACATTTGTATATATACATACATACATGTGTGTGTATATATATATATGCACACATTTATATATACACATACACACGTGTATATATGTGTATAAATGTGTGTATATGCACACATATGTATATATACACACATACACACATATACAATCATTTAAACATGGACAATGACTCAGTATTGTGACCTCTCAAATAAAGATTGAAGATTTAAACAAAGTTATGACATTTTTCTTACGATAGGCAACCCTAAGAACAGATTCTGGCAAGTTTTAGTAAATTTGTCATAACTTTCCATATACTCAATAAAAAGGCACCAAACCAGTTCCAAAAAAAATTTAACTCTCCCTTCAAAATCTTCCAATATAATTCTAGATTCATTCAAATAAAACTCCAACAGAAATGTGTCTTGGAACAACATAAAAATGTGCTGCTAGATTCATAAAGACGTTCATGAAAATAAGATGAAAACTAGTTCCAAATCCAACTATATTATAATTGGATTTTTATATGAAGTCAAGCTAAAGGACTTGGTGAAGACACCTATACTGGTGTTAATGTCAAAAAAAGTCATGTCTAAAGGAAAATTGAAGCCATGATGAACTATCAATTCTCCTTACTAGAAAATAAAATCCATGAATCAATGATAGTCATGAATCAATGAGAATATGGTTAAGTAGCATAGATTTTATGAAGATGTCTTTTGGTTCTTGACTGTCCTGTATAGGGGTTTTGCAAGATCATGTTTCCCTTTTTTGTTCAAGCTATGTAAGATCAACTAATGGGGACCGATGATGATAGGTTTTGAATGTTCGTGATCCTATGGTCTACAATGACAAGGAAAGAGAAAGTGTTTGGGATCACAAAAAAGGATCCACGTAGGGAAAGCTAGGGAGGATAGGAGGGTTAGAAAGACAATTATAGGTTTCCACATGGCAATCAAGTTGCAGTTGACCAAGTGAATTTTGAGTGGGAAAGTCAAAACTCAAGGTGGAATTGATTTATCAAGTAAGACAATATTTTCGAACAACTTGGAGTGTACTGATTTCAATTAACTAAATACTCATGGAAGGTAACCGGCTTTGGAAGCCTATTTAGTAGGTGTAGGCATGGGTAGGATGTATGTAGAGTTGGTGTTGGGAGACAAAGTAGTGTAGTGAAGTTTTTTTATCAATAAAACTATATTTATTCTCTGCAATTTACTCTCTGTCTCACACTACAGTCCAGGAACAGTGAGTTCCTAGGATGGATTGAAACATGTTTGGGATTGGTTCTTAATGTAAAAACATTGTATTAGTTATTGCTTACCTTTCCACACCTTCTTTTTACTATTTCATTACATTTTGAATTAGGAATATTGGACTGGTATTCCTAGGACAATGACTGGTAGGGTACAGTCAGTTTGGTAGTTTGAAGTTTTCTTTATGATGTTGTTACTTCAAAGTCAAATATAATATGGATGGTAGGAGGATAAAATAGAATACAATAGTTGTTAAAATAATGTGCTTTGGGCCACCACAAAATTCATGCCTTAAATTATTATTATTATTATTATTTGCCTCAAACAAATGTATTGAGAAATCAACAAGTGTATTTTCCTAGCAAGAGTTAGAGAATCCAAATATAATAGCAAGCTCAACAAAAACAATTTGAAATGTGAGAAATCTTGAAGTATATGTTCAATAGTTTCTATATAACCTCTGCATTCTATAATATACCTATGAGAGCTCTACCATCCACTTCTTTGAAGTGAATCCAAAGTTAAGACTTTACGATTAAGTGAGAGACACAAAAAAATGTCATTTTAAAAGGAATGTCAACCTTCCACATTTGTTTCCACCACAACATATCTTTCCATTGAATAAAAAATAATATAGATTTACTTGACCAAGTCTCGTAATAAACTTCAATCAATAATCTTTACTACCACAAAAATTAGTCCAATATATTAAGTTTTGATATTCATGTATGTTTTCTAGTCAAAATATCCATATAATCATTCCACATAACTTTTTTGTGAGGAATGAAACCCAAAAGACTCCCTAATTCATCCTTGTATCTAGATAATGATAAATGCATGATCAATAGTTTATGGCATGTCGTAGCATATCATAAAATAATGTAGGTAAAGTATGAGGCTAGCCAAAAGAATAAAATATGTTGGGGGTAATTAGGACAAATTATCTAATTAGTTATATAAAGGTTCTTTATTCATTTATTCTTTGAACATAGGAGTGCAATTTAGATTGAGTTTTATTCAACATGTGTTGTCTTATTCATTATAATATTGACACTTGTCAAGCTCTCTTTTGATCTTCTTGGTAGTATTTCTTTATTTTTGAGCACACAAGACAACAAAGTGGGGGGAGTTGAATAAATTGTATGATAAAACCTTAAATTTTTTTACTGCTGCTTATGTCAAAATATTTACTTCATGAATCATCAACAATGTAACAATGAAAGAATAACGAATTATACACAATTGCACAAGTGAACACTAGATTTATATGGAAAACCTAGCTAGGGAAGAACCATAGTGAGAAAATTCACAATATAGAATAATTTACATAAATTATTTTACATCTAAAACACAAGGAAGAAACTACTCCCTGAAATAATGGCTTTATGGTTATACCAAATATATTTTAGTACTCAATTTTAATGATAAAATTTAGATGAGGCTACAACCTTAAAATATTACATGAAAATATTACATGAAGAACAAAAAAAAATATCTAGCACAACAAATGTGTACCATTAGAAGCCTTTATCACACTACTTGAAACTTCAAACACTTTTGAATGTAGATACCTTCAGCTCATTTCTTTCAATAATCATTTGGCATTTTTCTCACACACTTCACAATCAAACGCACTTCCAAAAATTTCTCACATTCTAAATGATTTGATCTTTCACTATATCCTTTGCATGCTCAAACAAACTTTTCCAAGTCAGCCACATTAAAATGTACAAACATGAAATTTAAGATGACCAAATATGTTGGCCCCAAAAACTTATACGATGAAGGGAAAGTGAAAGATAACCAACCCTAGAGATAAATGAAACCCAAAACATATTGACACACTTCTCAAAGCTATTGTAAACTTCAAAATAGATCTACAATCAGTTTATTTCATGCAAACAAACCTCTTATCCTCTTAATTATTTAGTTCAATCATCAAATAGTACCAGAACAGAATAAAGATGTCATCTTGACCATAAAGGAATATCATATGATATTAAACATTCCTTCAACACCATCAACACACTGTCACATTAATTAGGCTGGTACAAACATATTGAAACTAAGAATTATATCATCATATGTAACTAATCAACCAGTCTTTGAGATGCCTATCAATTAGAGTCATAGTTGTTGTTGTTAAGTTGAGAATATAAAACTTGAAGGGAAGTAATGTGCAGAAAATATGAGAATATTCTCCAAGTTGTAAGAGGAAATTCTAAAATTCTTAGAAATGTAGAGAATATATTATCTTCTAAGATCTGTGAGCACAACTTCCAAACCACGTAAAGATATCTTCAAAAAAAGAAAAACAGAGAAAATCAATGAGCTAGACAGAGAACATGCCCAGTTTGACACCAGTCAAATGGAAACTAGTTTTCTTCAAGCATGAAGAGTTTTGGTGATGAAGTATGTAAGGGGGGAGCATTTATGAAGTGTTCATGCAGTTGTTTTAATTTGGGAATGAGTTTAGAGGACTGGTTCAATAGACCCTAGGAAGTGGGCCTCTAGGAGTGAGGGTTTAGTGGCTAAGGCCATAGGTGAAGGGTGGAGACTTGGTCTGTTGAACCAGTCCTCCTAAGGCATCGTGCGGCTTCCATCTCCCAGCATTTTGATGATCCAAACCTGCATGATCACAAAGAGCATCGTGTAGCTAGCAGATACCCATGGTGGAGGTGCGGGTTATGCCCGATAGTTGTCTATCAATATGCCACTAAGTCTTCAAACAATTTTAACCAATGTTCTCTAGCACTATCGATTGTCCTAGAGACCCTCCAAATCTAATTGATCAAGTTAGATTGGGATCTATCTAGACTGCTTAAACAGTGGGTACTGTCAGTGGTTACAATCACCAAGAAAACTTTAGTGTTTCAGAGATCCACATACCTGATCTATGACTCAATTTCAAAACCTTCCAATATTATACTATTACAGACACATTTTCCTTTCTCTAGCTAAATACATGGCTTATATTTAGCCTAGGGTTTTGTCCAGGAAGCAACTCGACAACCCATACAACTCTGAGTGTTGGGTGTATTATGATACATTACCCTAATTTGACTTTCATCCAGTGGCATTAGAAAACTAGTGGAGAAAATACAAATTAGGGTTGTGATTTCATGACAGGGTCGAGGACAATGGCTATGCTTTCAACCTATCAGAGAATCACTTTGTTTTGATAGTGCTAACCAAATTGTGATAATTTGAAATCTGAGACTGTAGTTACATATTTGTATTTTCTAACAAATGATAGACTCTGAATAAAAACAAAGAACATGACTGTCAACAACTAATTCAAGAGTTTCAAATAACAGTTCCTAAAGTGATTTTGTAGAAAATAATCATTCTATCTTTCGAATCAGCAGACTATGTATAATGAAATGCCTCACTGATCAAACAAACACTCCATGGACATATCAAAATGTTTTTACAGTGACATCAAATTTGTCTATCTATTACAATGACTGACCTTCAGCTAAATACATGGCTTATATTTAGCCTAGGGTTTTATCTAGGAAGCAACTTGACAACCCATACAACTCTGAGTGTTGGGTGTATTATGATACATTACCCTAATTTGACTTTCATTTAGTGGCATTAGAAAACCAGTGGAGAAAATACAAATTAGGGTCATGATTTCATGACAGGGCCGAGGACAATGGCTATGCTTTGTCATTTCTGTAGCGACATCAAATTTTTCTATCTATTACAATTACTGACCTTGAGCCTGAAACAAAAAATGGCATATTTGAAAGATAACCAAACCTTCTTCAAAGATGGAAATGAAATGAGAAATTTGTCCTCCTTCGCACACTGCAGTCCTCCTTCAAATTTGCCCGTAAAAATAAAATGAGAAATGAAACATTTTTTTTTAAAGTTATGTCTGTGTTTGTCGATATTTCGACATACATGGTATTGGTTGAAATTTCAACCAACACAGGCATGGATTAAAAAAAAAGAAAGATTTCCTTCTATAATCTAACCAACTTAAACCTTTTTAATTGATGGTTGAAAATGTTGGTAGAAAAATAAGGTCAAATGTACTAGTGATTGTTGTCGTGTTAATGAAGGTCTTTTCCACAACAAAATATCCCTGGGACATATATGATGAGAATCTTGGGGGGAGATTATGTTTCAGCCTCCCCTTGCACTATAATAAGATAAATTTTTAGAGGTAAACCAGGTGGCCTCTAATTAATAGGGTTGTAGTAAGTTCAATGATGTCTCCCCAATTGGTTTGTACGCGTGTGACTCACTTAAGAGCCTAATTGATCATGTTGGCTACCTAGGGATGCTTCACTCAGTCCAAACTATCATCAACACACCTCATCCAAGATTGAGGAGATAAGACCAGAGTTTTCTTAGAGTCTTATTTATATATTGACCAAAAGGATTTACCATTTTGAGGTCATCCTCTATAATGGGTTAAGAAAACCCTCCAAACATGTCTCTCTAAAATAAAAATTGTTGCTAATCTAATAGATTGTGCAAGCGCACCAAGAACTCCAAGCACAAGGTTAATCACATTAAGCACCAAAAGATCAAATGTGAACTAAGCTACCATCCATAAAAGCACGTGAGTTCAATTTTAAGCCCAAATGAGATGATATTTTTCCTTGTTCAATTTTAGATGCACCAAAATTCAAATGTATTTTGCTTTGTTCAATTCTTTAAACCACTATGTCAATTTTAAGCACCAAAATTAGATATAAAATGTAATGTTTGCGCATACTATGTTTTTTTAAAGCACCAAAATGAAAGATGAATTGATTTTTAGATTAACAATATTAAAACCTACTTCCAAGCCACATACTAAATGGAAACGTTAGTACTGAAAAGCCTAGCAATTAGTTTTGGAATTCTCTAATAGAAATAAGGTTAATGTCGTGACAATTAAAATTTTCAAAAATTATCCATACTTTGTCTACATAAGTGTCAATAACTCCTCCAATTTCCACCTCCAAAGCATTGATTCATTATATCTTAGTTAGTATCTTGTTTCATTTTTTCTCTCTTTCTCTTCTTTGTTTCTCAACGAGTTCCTGAATCTTGACTTTTTTGTGTTTTGATGGACAAGTGTATTTTTTAATTATATCAAGTGCATCATTTTATAATAGAAAATAATATTTTAGATAGAAGAGAAGAAAATCTCGTTTGTAGTTTTGAAACAATATTTTTGATAAAATGATTATCACCTCCACTTGCACACAAAAAGAAAAGTTTTCAAAGATCTATATTTTTTTTGAAAATATTGCTCATCCAAATAAAAATCACATAGATAAGATCCCCTGTAGAATTTCAAGACCTTTCCAAAAATGTAATTTTTTAAAAAAAATGTTGATTTGTGCCCAGAAATAAATTTTTATGAAATCTCATAAAAATAAAAAATAAAAAACTAAAAAACTAAAATTTGGACTATAGCTTCCTGGTGTTAAAAAAAGCTACAAAAAAAATTTCATAGCATAATTCCTTATTTTGTGCCCTAGGGACCCATTTTATAAAAATAAAACAGTTTTAATAGATCTATTTTTTTGCAACTATTTTTCATCAAAATTAAAATCACAGAGCCTAGACCCTCTGTAATTTCAAGAATTTCAAGAAATTTCCAAAAATGCAATTTTTTCAAAAAGAAACATTGATTTGTGCCCAAAATTGACTTTTTATGAAATATCATAAAATATATATTAAAAAAATCCAAAAAATTCTAAATTTTGGATTGTAGCCTCCTTATATTAGCGTAAACCTACAAAAAAAATTCACAAAAAAAATCTAATCGGTTTGAAAGATATGACCAAATTTCACGCCGGGTTCACCATTTGTAACCGGGTCTAATAGGATCAATAGAAATATGTGCATAACATATAAAATCTCAACCACAAAGAGATTTTTACAGAATTCAGTATTCTCAATATCAAATGAGGAAAGGAAAAATGAGAATTGCATACATAAATTAAGATATTGAAATCAAATAACATAAAAATATACTCAAACCCATAATTCCTCCTTTGTTGTTCCCATCATGGTGGATGCATGTGATATCCCTCTTATTCAGTAGTATTGCCATGTTCAACAAAAAAACTTAATCAGTTGCTCTAGGAACTCAAAACATTAATACTCCACCTTATGATTAGTTTGTACATTAAGGAAAGACTTGGCACATTCATCTTCATGCAATCCATGTAAACAATCAAAAAAATCTTTATGTGCTAGGAATTTTGATTGCATCTTTAGTTCATCCTCGAAATTATCACTCACATTCATGTAAAAGCTCTCAAATGAATATTCAAATAAATTAAAAAATGTTTGATTTTGAACATTGTTATCCTTGGTTTTGTAATCATCTGCAACTTCAATCATATTTTCCTAATGCACACTATTCTCTCCATCCTTTGTATTTTCAAAATATTCATCATGATCTTCAGGTGACTTTACCTCATTGATTTCAATCTTATTCACCTCCATGTTATGAGAAAGCTCAATGACAATATTATTTACTTCACACAAATCATTTTGAACAAATTTGGGCACAACCCCTTAGTCAACATCAAAGTTTCATTCATCATTCTAAAAACTATGCTCAAAGTTTCATGCACTATGATGATCATTGTCAAACTCATCATCATAATCATATACAAAATTATCAAAATTTGACAAGTTTGATATGCCAATTTCATCAGCTCCTTGGTCTATTTTACAAGATGGAAGAAAACCCTCATCATCTAAAAAAATTTCATTCTTACCATACAATAGATTTGATATTTTGTAAAAACCATATTCAAATGTTTCATGATAAGATAGTATATGATTATCTTCTATGGTCTCATCATACAGAGGATTTGAAGAAACGTAAAAATAATTTTTAGATTCAATCAGATAATCTATCAACTGGTCCTGCTTTATTGTCTCTTTATACAATGGATTAGAGAATTATTGAAAATCACCTTCATGTACAAACAATTCCATAATTTGTATCTAAAAAAAATTGTCTTCACTTGTATCTAACACTATCTTCCCTTGAAGCATATTCATCTCTTCCATTTGTTTGGTTTCATCTATTTGAGAATTAGATTCATCAGTGACATAATGAACTCCATAAGTGTAAAAAGTATATGGAGACTTTACACTTGTTTTTTATTATCAATAATAAGTATTATATTTTATTAATTCAAAATTAGCTGATTAAAAAGCCATTGTATTTGGCAGATTCTACTTTCCACCCTAAAGTTGATAACAAAGCCACTAAATTTGGAAAATTCTTCTTTCTACTCCCAAAACCTACAAATTTCAGATACATTTCAAAATTCATCCCCAATACAACCCCAAAGGGTAAAGAGTGTTGAAAAACATCAACACTAAAAATCGACCACATCCCAAGTCGAGGACCATTAACCCTTACTAGTAAAATTGGGCTTGACGAAGAATGGGAACTAATCACCACTCATCATAAAAACCACCTCCTTGCCTCCTCCCTTAAAAATTTCATAAAGTTTGGCCCTGATGAACCACTACAAGCTTCCCAAGTTTCACTAGTACCACCACCACCCTCTCGTTCACCACAATGAACTGAATATTTGGCAAGAATCTATTGATGAGGGATAGGGATGTCATCCTTCCCTAGTGGGGCCATCGACTTCACCAAGGTGTATTTCATCTTTCTCCTCCTCTCAGCCTCCACAACAAGCCACTCCTCTTCCATTTTTTATAAGAAAACTAAAATGGCTCGCCACACCTTTCGTACATCCACCATTTAATTTTCCATTGGACGCGAGGAAGTCCAAATGACTAGGAGTTGCAATTCCTTGTCACCACCACCAACGAGCTACCAAGGTCCATGGTTTATGTGTAAACCCACACCTACATCTTCCCTATTGATAATCTTTTCCATCCCACCATCCCATTTAGAAAAAAATCATGCATGGGACACCCACAACACCTCTTCTCTCGACGAGCCAGACATTAAAGCCAAAGCTAGAAACAAAGAGGAAATGTCCTGGTCGGTTCTATGGTGTAGGTACAAGTTAAGAAACTCATCACCCTTCATCAAGCACACTGCCTCCTAGAACTCCACATGATCAAATTTGAATACATTCCTCAACCACTGCACTAAAATCGCCCCCTGAAACCCAACAACTGACCCGATGACTCCAGTAACAAATTTTCCTCCATAACTCAACAAGAGCTCAAGAAACAACAAACCCCAATTCTAAAGAGAAAAGAAAAGACAAATTTATATATCCTCTAAGCCCACTTCCTACCTTTAAAAGATGGTGAAGCCTCAAAATCAATTCTCATGCTATCAAGATGTCGCATCATTTTGCCTCATACTAAATATGAATCAAAGGAAAATCCTTACTCGTACTTCTCACATACTTCCACCTCATCCTCTTATGTCCTCAACACCTGTGAGGACATTATGAAAAGTACCACCTCTTCCTCCACTTACATATCCCACCCAACATCATAACCCTATGATGTCCTAATGATGATTTCAAAAATTACATCCTTCTAATATAAAATCTATGGCCCCCAAAAATCTAAGGTTGTCAAAAAGTTCAAATATGTCCTCCAAAGATCTATTCACCCTGACATTAGAAAGTTTGTATGAAATTGTTGAATAGTCTCACAATAGGTAAATATAATCATGCCATTGTCTCTCTTAGGGGTAATATATCTATGCTAAGGATTACCTATTCCCATCATGAAATGCATTTAGATTGTCAACCCAGGGATGTAGACTTGAAATGGGACAGCACAGTTTCTACACTAAGTTCCTTCAGGAGTCATAACACCTATGTTGTAGGAAGATAAAATGCATGAAAGGAACCTATGCTATTGTTGTAGGAAAGTAAACACACTTGACTATTTAATGGAAATGTGATAGAAAGCTTGTAAAATGAATCTAAGCCTATCTAACAACTCAAAACATTCACTATGTCTATCTTCTGCAAGTGTTGCAGGAACATCCATAGTAGTAATGTTGCAGGAGTAAAACAGTAACTCTACTTGAAAGCGGGGAAAATGCAGGAAGAAAATCTAATCTATCTTAATCTAATCCACCTCCCAAGTGGGCCCCCTTGGTTGGCTTCTTCTAACTACTAACACAAGAAATAATCCAAAATTACTCTTCCATTAATTCTTCTTAACTGGTTACATAGCAATTGAACAACTCATGAAGAACTGAGAAGAACAACTTCTACTATATTGAACACACCATTCTATATTTTCTCATTACCTAACTAAGTCGATCAAATCCCTTTATAAAGAGGACTGGCGCTTATTGAAAACATAACATTAAAGTTTGATTAAACCTCGCCAAATAAGGAGGCGGTAAAACAACCATGACATATTACAATTATTGAAAATAACAGAATAATAATTCTGAGGAAATATAGCAAGACTTATTTCCTATATTCTCTGGAACAATAGTTCCTTTCTAGGCATGACATATCCTTCAGAACCATGCTGAATTCTTTCACCATGAATGGTCTTCTAACGCTCCTTCTTTAATGCGGTTGCACCACTCTTCGAACTGCTCCTTGTTTACTTGACAGGTTAGTAACATTCGGTACACATATGCAAGTCAACATTTGAACCCCTACTCAAATGTTAGAACACAGCTTAAAAGAACTATATGAAGTATTGCATTATATTTATAATAGTCAGCAAAACATGTCATTTAAGCTACCCATAGGCTCTGTGGCTTTAGTTGTACTTAGCATAAGTTCACACAGGTATAAGTCATAAATGTTTTAGAAATGTCTATCAGAGCATAAAGAGTGTCAACAAAGTATGAAGATTATAACAAAATAGATACATTAATTTGTCTCATCTACCCCCTACTAACAAAATGCTTGTCCTCAAGCATTGTATTTCCTGGCTATGGTTTTGAAATCACTGACAGTCGTCTTCCCCTTCTTTCCACTCCTAAAAGTTTAGTAAAATCCTCTTGTTCTTTCCAGGTAATCTCCTTCATGGTCCTCAACCAACTAATCCAATCTAGTAGCATTGATGTCATATAGGGGCCAGAGGAGTGTAGGTGGTTGGAAGGATAAATGCATCCATAATTCCCTTCTGACATGTCGTCCCAACCGCATATATTCAGTCACTCTGTGCATAGCTGCTTCAAAGTTAATTAGGTTGTGTGCTTCTGGATTCCTAAAAGCTTCTGGCAATTTGTTCCACCGACTTCTTACCCCTGAAAGAGCTCTTTGGGCTGTAAAATTGGGTAATGGTCGATAGTCTTTGTAGACCTTATCTCTCAATGCAAAGACTTTCTCCTTGATTTTAGGCTTTTGTTTCCCATAGGTCAAATTGAGCCAATCCCTCAAAAGGACATCAGGCTTATGTGACTCATCCCTTAATGGTAAGGGTTCATATTTCCCTGTAATTGTTCAAATATCTGTCATAGTTTGCTTCATTATGCATCCATGACATCAGAGCCCTTAAGTGAATATCCCCTATATAGAGCAGAGGCTTCCACTCTATTTCATGTGGGATTATAAAGTTGTGCAAATATAGCTCACATAATAAATTCTGCTACCATGGGGAAAGAGTTTGATATATTCCATAAAAATCTTGGTCTGACTCGAACTCACAATCAATACCTTTCATTGTCATCATAAGTTGAAACAAAATAAATTGTTGTTTTAAAAAAATAGCATATACCCTGGGTGGCGGTCGACAAGCTATGACCTGGTTGGCTAATTTTAGGGCCTTGTCCATTTGTTTTTTTTGTTTCTTTAGTTGATCCCTAAGAGATTCAATTTCCTCATCCTTATCAAATATCTCTTTCTGCATTTGATCCCTTTCCTGTCTCCACCAGGTCTTTTGAAAAACAAAATGATTATATAGGTTAAAGAGTACAGACTGAATTATTTGTGAGGGAAATTCTTACATCTGAGCTTTCTTTTTCTTTTCATTGGTAGCTTGCTGAAAGTACTCAGTGAACCATGTGGATCTGTAGGGTATAATGGAGACAGTGGAATATACAGGGTGCTATGGAGGAGTAGGTTGAACATTCATAGGAATGTTGTCTTGTACTACATCTAGGCTTGGCTCAGGCATTCATTAATCATCATGTGGAATGCTACTATCGGGTGCTTGCACGTTTTGAGATTCTTCCATATTTTGAGGTTCCACCCACAAAGGGGAGTCATCGGGAATATTTTCAATAGAGGGTTTTGGATTAGGTTTTGGTACTGAAACATTTGGATTTCCAAGGGAAGGTGAAGGCACTTGTCCTCACATGTCAGGGCTTCTACGTATAGTTGCCTCTTCAACCACTATAGTTTTAGTTTGGCAAGATCTTTTTGGCCTTTATGTTGTAGGAGTAGACATTGCAGGAATGGACACTGCATGACTCAACCTTTTTCTTTTATTTATTTGGACTACAAGGTTTTGAATTTCACCTTCTAGGTTAGGGATTTCTTTTTCAACCTTCTATTTGCCTTTCTTTGTGGAAGTAGGTATATCACTCTCAGGAGTGGGATCAACAGACTTATTTCCTGGGGACAATACTGGTTCTTTTCCTTTTTCAACTATTTCTTCACTAGGCCCAGAAGACTCTACTTCATTTACAAAAGGTTGAGCAACAGGGTTAACTTGGGGTTGCAAGGTTTTAAACTAAACTAATTCCACCCTGGACATGGGAGAGATATCCCTAAGGGATTTTTCAACCAAAAGCTTTACTAGGGCATGGTGGCTTATGGAATTTTCATTACCCTTTTGTGTTTCCTTGGCACTAATTCTTAACATATTATAGAGAAAATTAGGAACATTGACCTAAACATTATGCCTTAAATAGCTAAGCAATTTGAAATGGTGGGCATGCAGGTTTGAGAATCTTCCTTCACAAGTTAAATACCCGATAATGTGGTTAGCCAATTCTAGAAATGGTGGTGGAAGAGACAACCTCTTGCATCCATGCTTAGTGATTTCAAGTGGAGGATCACTCAGTTGGGAGAATTGAGCTTGAGATGACCTGGTGTCATGCTCGTTACGATAGTGCTCTCCAATGACTGGTAATTCGGTGACCTCTGCAATTCTTTCCTCAGTAGCAACAACTATTAAACCCCACACAATTGCTTGTCCCTCTTCAAAAGTGCCCATAAATTCTGCTGCAACCTCCTTATTGAATTTTGTCAACTAAAGGAAATACCCTAGCCAGCTGCTTGCATTAAATCTGTGAACTACTTCAACATCCAATAGTAAAATACCATGGGCGACTGGTTCATGTCTCTATAATTGTCCCCCCATCTTAATAATTCCCAGTCTTCAATTTTGCTTCTCTCCAATTCAATGTTAATCTTCGGTCTTCTTACACTCTGCAAATACCTTCTTCTTGAAATCCCAATTGCTATTCTTGAGAATACCAATTTTTGCTTATATTACCTCCGTTATGCTTGACATGAACAATAATAATGGAATTGATTACAGAGGACATCAAAGTCTTAAGTGGGATTTATGTCATAATTTAATTATGGTCCTTTCAAGTCATGTCAAGCTCAGAAAATTGCTTAGAAAATCAGAATTTGAAAGTATGACAAATGTGTTGGATTAAAAGAATTAATAGAACGCAGCCTAAGTACAACATTGATGTGACAGGGATGTGACTAGGGTGACTTAGGAATAGCACTTGGAAGTTATTAAACTTCCCCTACCTCCTATGAAATTTTGACAAGTGTCCTCACTTGTTAAATTTGGCATGAGAATGGGAAACTGGCTCAATGCATATATCATACATGTAATGCAGTACTATATCTAATTATTCAAACCTATGCGCTAAAAGAGAGAAAAGAGTTAAAAAGTTGTACCTAGAAATTTGTTACCATTCACACAAATATGAGCTAATGAGAGTGTCAAGTCCGGCGGCCGCATGAAAGTGCTGACGTGGTGTTTTATTGAAAGCATTAAAATAGAAATTATGGGTGACGTGGAGTTTGAGTGGGTGGTAGATAGAGGAATGAGATGAGTTGGTAAGAATAAGAGACAAAAGTGAATGAAGAAATATACCTCACATGAAATGAAGTTTTATTATGGGAGTTTTCGAAGGTATGTTAGGGTGAGGCTACAGGAAGAAGGCTTTCACCTTCTGGTGCAGGAACTGTTACCTAAGGGGCTGTTAAACTTTGCATGCTAAACTGCTTCAAGAATTCTTCCTTTGTTGTGGTTAGTTGGACTGCCCCATTATCAAAGACATATTGAATTTCATATGGCCCCAGCCATCTGGTCTGCAGCTTTCTTGGGAGCTCCTTAAATCAAGAATCATATAATAGAGCCCAGTCACCTACTTGATAGTGTTTATTCTTGATATGTGAATCATGCCACCTCTTCCTTTGGTTATGGATTAGCTATGTCCTTTCCAATGCTTAATTTTGCATTTCATCCAATGAGTTGAGGTGGAGAAGGTGCTCTAGTTGTGTTGCAGGAAGATCGATGTTCAACTCCAGAGCTGTGCACAATGTTTTGTGTTCAAATTCTATGGGCAACATTGCTACCTTTCCATACACCGATTCAAATGGCATGAATCATGTTGTGGTTTTCCATGTTTTATGATAAGACCAGACTGCTTCAGTTAACCAGCTGCTCCAATCTCTTCAATGCAATTGCACTATCTTTGTTAATATTGCCTCTATTTCTCTATTTGTCACCTCTGCCTATCCATTCACCTGCGAATGATAAGGACTAGATTTCCAATGTCTTATGCTATACTCCTTCATCATCTTAGTGATTAGATTTGAAAAGAACTATGCTCCCTAGTCTATGACTAATTCTCTTGGGACTCCATAACATGTAAAAATGTATTCATACAAGAATTTATCTACTTTTTTATCTTTGGCATTTTGCATTGCTTTCACTTCCACCTATTTTGTCAAATAATATGTGCATATCAGGATATAAGATTTTCCATTTGATGGAGGATCAATTGGTCCTATGAAGTCCATACCCCATTTATAAAAGGGTGTCATAACCACTTGTGGATTAAGTGGCATCTCATCTAATTTTGTTGGACAACCCATCCTTTGGCATTTATCACATTTTTTTTGTATAACTGGCTGCATCTTTGTGTAATGTTGGCCAATAATATCTTGTTGTTAATATTTTCAAGGCTGTTCTCTTTGATGCAAAGTGACCTCCACATGGCTCATCATGACAAGCATGGAGTATGTCATATATTTCATCTTCTCTCACACATCTCCTCATGATCTAATCTAGACTAGAGTAAAATAGATTGTTATCTATCCATGAAAATTGAAAGATTTTCTCTACAAGCTTTTTCCTGTCCTTTTGAGAAAAATGTGGGGCATCTTATTTGCTGCAAGATAATTGGCTATGTTTGCATACCATGGATTTTTGATTGCTATGTGGAACAAGTGTTCATTTGGAAATGTATCTTCAACCTAAGTAGTGTCTTCATTAGCATTTTGTAGTCTAGACAAGTAGTCAGCAACTACATTGGCCTTCCCTGGCTTATCAACAATTGTTATATCAAATTCCTGCAATAGTAAGAGCCATCTTGCTAGTCTTCCTATTATAGCAGGTTTGGTCATCAAATATTTTATTGCGGAGAGATCAGTGTGAAAAAAAATGGGATAGCCTGTGACATAGTGGTGCAGGGGCACCTATCAAGTCAACTAGGAACACCTTGGAACAAGATGGAACCAGAAGATCAAAGGCATCCCTACATGTCAACTGGGATATTTTAAGGCCAATAATGGCATATTGTAATGAACAATGTACTTTGCCAGTCAAGAGTCATAAAAGTCCTGATAAAGCCCTATGGGCAACATAGTGCAAATATAATGTCATGAGTAACAAATACAATGTAATGAGTCATTAAAGTCATGTAATAGGTGATGAGAGTCATATAGGGTAGATTTCATTTAATGATACATTGGATCAGGTATGAGTCGATGGGATAGGAATATTCATGAAATGCTCAAAAGCATAGTTTAGAAATTTAAATTTTAAATGCAAACGGTCATATAGTCATTATGGAAGGAAATTAGTTTTAGATGGTTTTGAGTTTAATTAATCCTCCAACTGTCTAAAGTCAGTTAAGGCAGGTAGATAGAAGTTGTTAAATGCCATTATACCCATGGTACGGGCAGAGGACAGTGAAGAGACATTGATGTGTACGGACAGACCATTTTGGAATAAAATTTCTGAGTTTTCTTGCAAATTTATGGTGTATTGATTGAAGAAATCTTTGGTTAATGTTGGTGGATGCTCATTGTCTATCTTGAAATAGTTTTCAGACCTTTGAACAGCATATTATAAGTTTTATTACTGCTGTCCCATAGAAAACTACAATTTTTGCATTGTTTCAATGAAGAAATGAAGGGTTCCATTCCACTTGTACCTTTAACTGATTCAAGGAATGGAACCTATGACTCTAACATGTTCTACTGACCTCTAATATGCAAGGATGAAGGAGATTTGTAGGTTAACTTGAAGGAAATGCAAAGTTGATTGTTGAAAGGACTAACTTGGGTACCCAAATACATGCAAGGCGTGTAGCAGCCAAACATCTGGCTTAACAAGGTGCATTTTTTATTTAATATTCTTTGTTGTGAATATATGGTGAATCCTAAATTTTGTGTTCTGGAAGTGAGTGTAAAGGTTGATTTGGTGATACCCTAGGGTATAGAGGGTTTGAAGGATGAATTTGGGGTTTTTCTATTAAATGAACTCATATGGTAAATTTGGTTGATGTTTTGTCTAATTGGACAAAAAATAGAAATGTCCTATGAATTTGGTGGCTTTTGGGTACGTTTTTGGTACAGTTGCTTTGTAAAACCTCACTAATTTCTCTTGAAAAATAGTGACAGTCAAGATTGTGGGCACATTTTCCAAAGAAGTTGATATTGGGTTTTGGATATGTTATAGTTCTCACAAAAGGGTATCTGGAATGCTAATTTGTTTGTAGGTTCATTTGGATAAATTTTGAGTTATTTGGGTTATAACGCTGCTGGAGGACTAGAAAAGGGGCAATTAGGCCTATTTGACAGTTTTGAGAAAATTGCTTGCTAAGAATTGTTTGAAGTGTTGAAACTTCTTGAAACCTGTTGAATCCTCTTTCTGAACACATCTAACACCATCTTTGAAAGTTTGGAATCCAGATCAAGGTTTTGTGACTATTTTGTCTTTGAGTGGCTTTGAAGCCTAATAGGAGTTTGTGGGTTTAAACAAGCATTTGATTGAATTCCATCACCTTTTGTTGCCACTCTGCATCAAGTGGTATCAGAGCATCAAAAGGTCTTTTGGGGTTTGTATATTTCATCATCTTGGAGTCTTATGTCATCATTTATGCACTGGTTCCTTTGTTGAAGCCTAGGAGTGTTTAAGCCCTTCTAGAGTGTCCCAGAGTTGAAAGGTGCATTTAGGGTGTCCTGAGATTTCTTGGTGGGGAAAGGCAGAGGATTCATGAGTTCTCCTTGGAAAGTAAGAAACTTGTTTGACAAAATGCCTCCTAAAAGTCAGATGGCTAGGGAACTAGAGGAGTTAAAAGAAGAGTTGGCAAGGGAGAAAAGAGAAAGGAGAGAACTAGAAGCATCCAAAGAGAGGGAAGAAAGACAAATGAGAAGGGAGAGATTACAATTTATTGCAAGGATAGGAGCATTGGAAAAGGAAAAACAAGAAACTAGAAGAGAAGAAATTGAGAGAAGGAATCATGGGGAGAACCATGAAGAAGAAGAAATTGGGAACACAAGGCAAGAATCTAAGACAGCAGATGATCCTGAAGAGAGGAGGTTTGTGAGGATTATTAAGGCAGTCCAAAACAGTAGTGTGAAAAGCAATGTTGACTTACCAATATACCAAGGCAAAATGGACAGTGAGGAGGTACTAGGGTGGATAGAAGCCCTAGAGAATTATTTTGATCTTGAAGATGTAGAGGCTGATAAGAAAGTGAAGATAGCAAAGGCTAGATTAAGAGGGACTGCATTGACATGGTGGACTAGTATGCAGAGGGAAAGAGAAGAAAGAGGATTGAATAAAATCTTAGATTAGGATAGGATGAAGACCATGATAAGAGGTCAATTTCTACCATCTGATTTAGCCATTCAAATCAAGATGAAGAGGAACAACTTAAAGCAGAAGGAGTTGGATGTCATGACATATACAGAGCAGTTCCACACTTTGAGCATTAGGGGAGGAGTGGAAGATGAGGATGAAAAGTGGAAAGGTATGTTAATGGTCTGAAATACAGTATACAAGATCAGATAGGACTGAATGTACCAAGAACTATTGGAGAATGTTTTAAACTAGCAATCAGAGCAGAGGAAAAACTACAAAGAAAGCATGAAAGGCAGGGAAATCAGAGAGGAGGAGGAACAATGAGAGGAAGAGGTGGCAGAGGTCAAGTTGATACTTCAAACAATCAAGACAAGGATAAAGGAAAAGAGGTTATATCTGAGAAAAGGGGAGGCTTCAGAGGAGGAAGATCTGGAGGTGGAAGAGGAAATGGTATTTTCACAGGCACATGCTTCACATGTGGAAAAGTGGGGCACCAATCCTACAAGTGTCCTGACAAAGAAAAGAGGGTACACCTGGTCCAGGAAGAAGACAAGGAAGAAAAAAAGTCTTATAATGCAGATCCAATCGTGGAAGGTGAATTTTTTATGTTTAGAAGAGGACAGTCATCACAACAGCAGCCTAAGGAGATCAAACCATCACTATTCAGAACTAACTGCCTAAGTCATGGAAAGGTATGCAAACTGATAATTGATTCAGGTTCCTTTGATAATTTAGTATCCTATGAAATGGTTAACAAAATTGGGTTGAAGAAATATCCAATAGACAGACCCTACAAAGCATCTTGGGTCAGTGATTCTGAAAACATTATTGTGAGAGAGCAGGCAGTAGTGGATTTCTCCATTGGAGGATACAAGGATCAAGTTGTTTGTGACATCATTCCAATGACATGTTGTCATGTCATCCTTGGCAGGCCTTGGCAAGCCTCAAGGAATACTATACATTTTGGTTTGTCTAATGTTTACATTGTGCATAATGATGGCATTAAATTTAAGCTTACTCCTTTACCTAGTCAGAATGATGAGAAGATTATTTTTTTTGGCACAAAAGAGTTTGTTGATTTGCAGGAGCAAAGGCATAAGGATCATGATGTGACAGAGCATCCATATAAACCTTCTTTTATGATTAAAAAAAAAGAGGATGTTCAAGGTACAGTGCAGAATTCTATTTGTAAGCAGCCTGAAACAGTGCATGGGGCAGTGACAGAGGAGAAAGTGAGAATTGGTGATATTTGGTGTCCTATGGAGTTGCAAATGAATAAGGAAGTGCACAAGGTTATGAAGAGTACAGAGAAGGGGCAGAAGAACATCAGACAACAACATAGTAAACCTTTGTTAAAGAAGACACTTGACTGTCCCAAAACAGCAGACAGTAATGTTACCTTGAAGGGTAACAAACACCACAATGATTTTGTTTCTAATGAATGCTTTGTAGGTTATTCTGATATGCAGGTTAAGGATTTTCAGGTGAAGAATAGCAGGAGACCTTCTAGAAGGATGAGAGGCAATAAGACTATTCCTATTAACTCTTGGGACAAGAGTTACTTTGAAGGTGGGGTGTTTGGTGCAGGGGCACCTATCAAGTCAACTAGGAACACCTTGGAACAAGATGGAACCAGAAGATCAAAGGCATCCCTACATGTCAACTAGGATATTTTAAGGCCAATAATGGCATATTGTAATGAACAATGTACTTTGCCAGTCAAGAGTCATAAAAGTCCTGATAAAGCCCTATGGGCAACATAGTGCAAATATAATGTCATGAGTAACAAATACAATGTAATGAGTCATTAAAGTCATGTAATAGGTGATGAGAGTCATATAGGGTAGATTTCATTTAATAATACATTGGATCAGGTATGAGTCGATGGGATAGGAATATTCATGAAATGCTCAAAAGCATAGTTTAGAAATTTAAATTTTAAATGCAAACGGTCATATAGTCATTATGGAAGGAAATTAGTTTTAGATGGTTTTGAGTTTAATTAATCCTCCAACTGTCTAAAGTCAGTTAAGGCAGGTAGATAGAAGTTGTTAAATGCCATTATACCCATGGTACGGGCAGAGGACAGTGAAGAGACATTGCTGTGTACGGACAGACCATTTTGGAATAAAATTTCTGAGTTTTCTTGCAAATTTATGGTGTATTGATTGAAGAAATCTTTGGTTAATGTTGGTGGATGCTCATTGTCTGTCTTGAAATATTTTTCAGACCTTTGAACAGCATATTATAAGTTTTATTACTGCTGTCCCATAGAAAACTACAATTTTTGCATTGTTTCAATGAAGAAATGAAGGGTTCCATTCCACTTGTACCTTTAACTGATTCAAGGAATGGAACCTATGACTCTAACATGTTCTACTAACCTCTAATATGCAAGGATGAAGGAGATTTGCAGGTTAACTTGAAGGAAATGCAAAGTTGATTGTTGAAAGGACTAACTTGGGTACCCAAATACATGCAAGGCGTGTAGCAGCCAAACATCTGGCTTAACAAGGTGCATTTTTTATTTAATATTCTTTGTTGGCATGGTGAATATATGGTGAATCCTAAATTTTGTGTTCTGGAAGTGAGTGTAAAGGTTGATTTGGTGATACCCTAGGGTATAGAGGGTTTGAAGAATGAATTTGGGGTTTTTCTATTAAATGAACTCATATGGTAAATTTGGTTGATGTTTTGTCTAATTGGACAAAAAATAGAAATGTCCTATGAATTTGGTGGCTTTTGGGTACGTTTTTGGTACAGTTGCTTTGTAAAACCTCACTAATTTCTCTTGAAAAATAGTGACAGTCAAGATTGTGGGCACATTTTCCAAAGAAGTTGATATTGGGTTTTGGATATGTTATAGTTCTCACAAAAGGGTATCTGGAATGCTAATTTGTTTGTAGGTTCATTTGGATAAATTTTGAGTTATTTGGGTTATAACGCTGCTGGAGGACTAGAAAAGGGGCAATTAGGCCTATTTGACAGTTTTGAGAAAATTGCTTGCTAAGAATTGTTTGAAGTGTTGAAACTTCTTGAAACCTATTGAATCCTCTTTCTGAACACATCTAACACCATCTTTGAAAGTTTGGAATCTAGATCAAGGGTTTTGTGACTATTTTGTCTTTGAGTGGCTTTGAAGCCTAATAGGAGTTTGTGGGTTTAAACAAGCATTTGATTGAATTCCATCACCTTTTGTTGCCACTCTGCATCACATAGTGTCAAAATTTTTTCAATGCATAAACTACAGCTAGGAGTTCCTTTTCAGTAATTGTGTAGTTCAATTCAGGGCCATGGAGGCTTTTACTGATATAGTAAATTGCATTCTCAAGGTTGGTAGGCTTTTGTCCTAGCACAACACCTATGGCATAATCTAATGCATCTGTATAGATATGAAATGGGATAAACCAATCTGGTCCTTTGAGGACTGGTGCAGTGGTTAGAAGTTGCTCAAGCTACGGGAAGGACTCATTACAATCTAATGTCCATAGAAATTCAGCCTCTTTGGTAAGCAATGTATACAAAGGACTAGCTATTTGACTAAAATTCTGAATGAAGCACCTATAGTAGCCATCATGTCCTAAAAAATATCTTACATCCTTTGGTTTAGTAGGTGTGGATAACGTGAGAATTACCTCAATCTTGGCTAGGTCTACTTGTATTCCTGTTGCTGAAATAAAATGCCCAAGTACTACTCCTTCCTACATCATCATAAAGCATTTCTCACTATTAAGGGATAAATTATGTTCCTTACATCAGATTAGCACCTTTTCAAGATTCTTCAAAGCCTCTTCAAATGTCACTCTGAATTTTGTAAAGTCATCCATATATATCTCCATACAATTATGTGATATGTCAACAAAAATACTAATTACAACTCTTTGAAATGTTGTTGGAGCATTACACAGCACAAATGAAAATACAAAATATGCAAATGTCCCCCATGGACATGTGAATGTAGTCTTCTTTTGGTATTCTGGAGCAATAGTTATCTGATTGTATCCACTATATCCATCAAGAAAGGAAAAATACTTCTTACCGGATAAAGTATCAAGTACTTGGTCAATGAATGGTAATGGAAAGTGATCTTTCTTGGTAGCCTTGTTTAACTCCCTATAATCCACACAGATTCTCCATTTACCCCCCTTCTTGGGTACTATAACCAAAGGTGATACCCATTTACTATCAGATATAGGATATATAAAGCCAGCATCTAATAACTTTTGTAATTCAGTTTTGACTATCTCCCTTAATGCTGGATTAATCCTCCTTTGAGGTTGATGGAGTGGTAGACTTCCTTCATTTAGTAAATCATGTGAGTACATAGTGTAGGGCTTAATCCCTTCATGTCCCCATAGTCCCATGCAAAGGCTTTCTCATGTGTTTGCAGCAGTTTGGTTAGTTGCTCCATTTGTTGTGAAGGCAACTTATTATTCACATGGAGATTATGACCCTTAGAAAGCTCAACAGTAGTCATAAGGTCAAGCATGGATACTTCAGGGATAGGACTTGTGTTTACTTCACTAGGTAGCAACTGGTGGATAATATTGGGTTCTGAAGGTAACACACAGTTCTCAAAATTTTCTTCATATGTAGTTAACTCCAATACATAACTTTCAAATACATCTTTGATTACAACACAATCATTATTAATAATGCTTTGAATGACTTCATCTTCCTCTTACAACTTTAGAAAAGATTACCTATGTAACATCATGAGATGAACCATAGAATTCAGTTCTTCTTCTCCATCTCCTAAATCTGGCCATATAGGTGTACTTAAATCTAGTTGCGGTTGAGCTAGAGGATACAATGCTAGTTTCTTAGTGGCTTGCCCATTTGATATTGTCATGTTCCTTGATCTACAACTTATGTTTGCATCAGTTGTTGCCAACCATGGACGTCCTAGGATAACAGGGTAACCAACAAGATTGACCTTTGGTGATATAATCATGAAATTAGCAGGGTACTCCCAAAAATCTGAGGCAACTATTATGTCTTATATCATTCCATCAAGGGTGACAGTAGAACTGTCTGCTAGTTGCAATACTATTGGATTAGCTCTCAACCCTTCAATGCTCAGTTTATTCATAGTATCCTTAGTCATTACATTAATGGCAGCACCTAAGTCTATTAATGTATTTTTGACAGACTGACCATTAATGATGATGTTCACAACTAGACTCCCTGGATCTGAATATTCTGGTATTACCAGTTTTCCTAACATGATATCAGCCAATTGTCCTATAACATGAACTATTGTAGGATCCTTTTTCTTTCTTCCAAGCTTTTTAAGACAATCTTCTTTTATTGCTTTTCCATAAACTGGAACATCCTTTATTTCTTGAAACAGGGGAATCTAGACATGCATGTTCTTTAGCTGGTCAATGATATCAAATGGTTGGTCTTCTTTTGGTATGGGCTTGTCCATGCCGAGCCTCAGAGGAAAAGGTGGTTTAACTGATGTATGAGCATTATCTAAGTTGGAAACATTCTTTGGGGCAACAGTATTTGGCAAGGCATTCTCTAGAATTGGTACTGATGTTGCAGGAAGATCTGGCACTTCAGTGATAAGAGGTGATTCAGGTGCAGGCAAGGTAGTACATGATCTTAAATGTATATAAGCTATGTTAAGTGCATAGGCAGGGTACTACTAAGCATCAGTAACATACATTGGTTGTTGTGGTTATTGACTATTGGGATTCAGTTGTGGTTGAGCAGGTAACTATGTTTGCTTTTGAGGACCTGTATTTGCAGGTGGTGGCATTATTATAGGTATATTTGTTGGAGGTGGTAAAGGTGGATATCCAAGATTTGGATTAGGCCATTGCTAAGGTCCTCTTCACTAATTACTGGACTACTAATTTCCTTGTGGTTGTTGTCATTAGTTTGGCAATTGTGGCCATTGGGATTGTTGTGGAGGATACCATTGATTCTGTCAATTATTTGGCCAAGCATTATTCCAAGTGGGTTGATTATACTATGGAGGACTTTGGACATTGTGGTTTTGCCATTGACTATTATAAGGATTTGAAATTTTTAATGGGTCTTGAGACATACCTTGTCTCATGGCCCATGGCTGACATTGAGCAACAAAGAATACTTGCTCGTCCTCTCCTTCTATCTTTAAGTATTTAGTTGGAAGATGGTGATTTTCTAGGTTTGCGACCAATTTGCACTGGCAATCCTTTTTTTGTTTGCGGCAATGAGGATAGTATTCAACTAGTTGTGCCTCCTCATCTACATGCTTCTTCTTGGTAGTCATCATGTCTAGGTGTGTGGTGACATCATTTATGATGTCTTGCTTGAAGTTTGACAACAGGTTTGAAATCTCCATCTTTCAAATACTAGAGCCACTTCCTTTAGCCACCGTTGAGTGAAATCCCCTTCCTTTCTTAACTGCTGCTCTAAAATAGTTCATACAAATCTTCTGAAGGTCATCCTAGGAAGACTAAGATATATCTCCTCTAGCCATGAGGTCCAAGGCTTCAAGACAGTTTTCATTCACTCCTCTTAGAAAAATCAGCTTCTGTGAATCCTCTTGCAATGCATCTTGCGGGTTCTTTTGTAAATTAAATAAGAAGTGTGATATGTAGTCCTCTAATGTCTCATCTTCCCTTTGTGACATATGGAAGACGTCATCTCCTTTTGAATCACTTCCCTTGCAGTATTCCTTATACTTCCTTAGAAATAAATCTCTAGTCTCGTCCCAATTTGCTACTGCATTTGCTCCTAAGCCCATGAACCATCTGAGAGCTTACTCCTTTAGTGTTGCTGGAAATAACTTAATCTTATGACTATCAGTATTCTAGTCAAAACTCCAACACAATATGTCAAACTCAAACAAAAAGGTGTCAAGATCCTTTGTGATGAGGCCATAAAACTTTGGTAATGCTAAAGCAGGTATGTTCTTGAGATTATGGTTGTTGATAAGACTTGGAATAGGAAATGGAAATGTAGGAGCTGCCATTAATGGAGGTGTTGGATATTGAAACTGTGGCTAGAAAGTATTGTTGACTGGAGGGTTTTGGACAACAGGTGGTCCTGGAGTAGGATTATTATGGAAACTAGCTAATATTTCTGCAAAAGGACAGAGGTCAAATATTTCATGAGTGTCTTCTTCTGTTGAAGATGATGCAGAAAACTTAGGACTTGCATCGAGAAATGGTAACTCAAGCTCTTCAAATTCTTCTTTTAGTTTAACAGGTTCTTTTGGAAGAAATCTACCATGAACATCTCACCTTCTTTGATGCATGCAAGTAAGTTGATGACTTGTGAAGAAAGCTCACAACCACTCTATTTTGACTAAAAAAACAAGAAACTAATCTTAAAAATAAATGACTCATTAAGGTTTCTAGTTCGACACCATCCTCGGCAATGATGCCAAAAAATGAACAGTCTAACAATAGGTAAAGATAATCATGCCATTGTCTCTCTTAGGGGTAATATATCTATGCTAAGGATTACCTATTCCCATCATGAAATGCATTTAGATTGTCAACCCAGGGATGTAGACTTGAAATGGGATAGCACAGTTTGTGCACTTAGTTCCTTTAGGAGTCATAACACCTATGCTGCAAGAAGATAAAATGCATGAAAGGAATCTATGCTATTGCTACAGGAAAGTAAACACACTCAACTATTTAATGGAAATGTGACAGAAAGCTTGTAAAATGAATCTAAGCTTGTCTAACAACTCAAAACATTCACTATGTCTATCTTCTATAAGTGCTGCAGGAACATCCATAGTAGTAATGTTGCAGGAGTAAAATAGTAACTCTACTTGAAAGCAGGGAAAATGCAAGAAGCAAATATAATCTATCTTAATCTAATCCACCTCCCAAGTGGGCCCCCTTGGTTGGCTTCTTCTAACTACTAACACAAGAAATAATCCAAAATCACTCTTCCATTAATTCTTCTTAACTGGTTACATAGCAATTGAACAACTCATGAAGAACTGAGAAGAACAACTTCTATATTGAACACACCATTCTATATTTTCTCATTACCTAACTAAGTTGATCAAATCCCTTTATAAAGAGGACTGATGCTTATTGAAAACATAACATTAAAGTCTGATTAAACCTCGCCAAATAAGGAGGTGGTAAAACAACCATGACATATTACAATTATTGAAAATAACAGAATAACAATTCTGAGGAGATATAACAAGGCTTATTTCCTATATTCTATGGAACAACAACTCCTTTCTAGGCGCGGCATATCCTTCGGAACCATGCTGAATTCTTTCACCATGACTGGTCTTCTAACACTCCTTCTTTAATGTAGTTTCACCACTCTTCGAACTGCTCCTTGTTTACCTGAAAGGTTAGTAACATTCGGTAACACATATGCAAGTCAACATTTCAACCAGTACTCAAATGTTAGAACATAGCTTAAAATAACTATATGAAGTACTGCATTATATTTATAATAGTCAACAAAACATGTCATTCAAGCTACCCATAGGCTCTATGGCTTTAGTTGTACTTAGCATAAGTTCACATAGGTATAAGTCATAAATGTTTTAGAAATGTCTATCAGAGCATAAAGAGTGTCAACAAAGTATGAAGATTATAACAAAATTGAGACATTAATTTGTCTCATCAATGGTGTTGGCCTCCTTGACAACATGGGACACCCAAAGTCAAGAAATCCCGCTAAAAGATCTTGATTCCTCTAAATATACTTATTGAGATACCATGTATCCATCTCCCCTTTCACAATACCATTCACAATAGCTTGTGAATCACCTTCTTGATGGACTCTCTAAATTCCCAATTTTTTGGCCATTAAGATAGCCCCAATCGCTGCCAAACACTTTGCTTCATTATTAGTCCCATCCACCAACCTTTTGGTGCCAAGATCAAGGATGCTCCCAAATTCATCACAAGCCACAAAATTGGCCCCTGAAGGTCCAGGGTTTCCCTTAGATGCGACATAGAAATTAATTTTTATCTATCCTTCTTAGGTAGATGCCACCTTAATCTATCCTCTCGAACTTGCAGAGATTTATCTCTCTGAGGCCCATTAACGGGCCTGAATTTTACCAAAGACCATTTTTGTTGAGCTAGAGAATCAAACTGACTAAAATGAATCTTTTGAACATTGATCTATGAAACTTCATTCAACACCATTTTTGACACTACCTTTTCCAATATCACTACATATCTATCCAGAGTTACAATGTTATCTTGAAAAATCCTCTGATTACGTTCCTTCCAAATTTCCCACAATGTGGTGGATGGTAGGATACACCAAATCGAAGAAAATATAGATGATTCCCTTGATGAGTATCATGATTCCAACCAAAGTTTCAAGCTACTAGGGATAGGGCCACTCCAATTCAAATTTTGTAAACCAAAACTCAAAGCCTCTTGAGAAAATTCACAGGTCATAAAAATATGGTCTAAAGACTCCTTAGCCTTGTTGCACAAAACACAATGAAAAGGACTAGGAAACCCCAACCGCATAAGTATGTCCCCTGTCAAGATTCTACCATTCCTTGCCAACCACATAAAGGTACTCACCTTGGGTGGATAAGAATTATTCTAGCAAAAAAAAATTTCCCATTCCACCTTCCTGTTCTCATTTTCTAACAAAGTGTATCCAATCTTGACTAAATATTGCCCACTCTTAGCCCCACACCATATGACCTTTTCATGTTCCCTTGACCCTATGATTGTTCTATTTTTCAAAATTCTATCAAGGATGTTATAGTCCGCCTCGACCAATCCAAGGGTACCCAGATCCTTCCACTTAATCTCCTCACCAATCACAAAATTGTCTATGTCAACATAATCACAAACCTTCTCAACCCATTGTTGTATTGCAGTTACCACAATGTGTTGAGGGATCCCATCTTGATCTGAAGTCGGTTATCCATCCCAAGAATCACACCAAAAATTATCCTTTTTTCCATTGTCTAAATTCCATGTCAAATGGTTGGTAATCAAGACTCTACAACTCAACATAAAATTCCAATGGGCAGACCCTCTGGGTGGGTTTTCAATAGTAAAAATTATCTCTTTGTCTTCTCCATCCAAGTATTTGGCCCATAAAATTTTAATCCACCTCTGATCTAGTTGAGGGTACATTTTCCAAATGAGCTTAGCCCCTATAGCTTTATTAATTAGCTTCCAATCCCTCAATCCAACACCGCCAGCTCCTTTCAGTTTATAAATCATGTCCCAAGCCATCAAAGGTATTTTTTCTTTCTCTTGAGCTATGTTCCATAAAAACTTACGCATACTCTATTGAATAGTTTTAATGAACTTATAGGGAATTTTAAAACATGCCATAGAAAAGATATGCATGACATAAATGATCATTTTGAGGATGATGATGCACCTAGCAAGGGTGAGCCACCTACTCTTCCAACCTTCCATCTTAGCTAAACAACCATAAATCAACTCTTTCCAAAGGTTAGCCTTACCAACACCAACAAAAAGAGGGGTACCAAGAAATTTACCTGGGAATTGCCCAATGTGGACCCCGTAAAGCCTAGAAATAGCCCTTTGTGAGCCCACATCTGTGTTAAAGAAGAGCATTTCATATTTGTGCCAATTAATGTTGTCTCCAAAAGCTAGATTGTAAGAATCCAAAACATCTTTCATCACCCGCACTTCACACATTGAAGCAACTCTGAACAGACATGTGTCATATAGTGCACCTTCTAACAATCTCTATTCCTTTCCAAAAACCCTTCTCTCTCTTTCTGGTAATGGTTCTGCCCAGCACCTCATCCAATAAAATAAAAAGAAAAGGGGAAATGGGATCCCCTTGTTAAATACCTCTAGAAGTATCAAAATAACCTTAAAAGCTACCATTGAGAAGAATAGAAACTTTATATGAATATATCATACTATTTATCCACCTCACCCATTCATCAACAAACATGAACCTCCAAAGAACCCTTATGAGAAAGCTTCTATCCACCTTGTCATAAGCTTTCCTATATTCAATTTCAACAACATCCTTCATTATTTCTAGGTCTTTTTCAAATATAGAGACTCATGAGCCAAGATGATTCAATCCACAATGTCTCTGGTTGGAGAGAACCCCCTCTTCTCTGGGGAAAAAAGTTTATGAAGAACCTTTTTCAACCTATTTTCAACCACTTTCAAAATGATCTTATAAATAGTATTACAAAGTAAGATGGGATGAAATATTCAAAGGATAAAGATTTCTCCCTCTTCAGGATCAAAGTGACCAAAGTATTGTTGAAATATTTTAAGAGAAAACCTTTAGCTAGTGACTCCTCCACCAACACAAGCAAGTCCTACTTCAACACTTTCCAAAATTTTTGATAAAAAAATCCTGAAACCCATCCGGGCCTCAAGCCTTGTCCGCTTCCATTCCAAACACAGTCGCTTTTAGCTCTTTCATAGAGATTGGTTCGGTCAACATTTGGTTGTTTTCTCTACTAACTAGATTTGGAATGACCTGTAAAGAGTCTTGAACCCAACTTTTATCCACCCCATCTTGGCACCAAAGGGTGGAGAAAAAAATTTGCGCACCTTGATTAATTAATTTCACATCGACAAAAATTGTTTCATTTGCGAGTCTAACCAAAAAGATTTTGTTGATGCTTCTCCTAGTCTTAACTGAATTGTGGAAAAATTTAGTATTCCTGTCGCCTTCCCTGAGCCAATTTTATCTTGATTTCTATCGCCAATAAATCTCCTCTTGCCGTAAAATTTCCCCATACTTACTCAGAAGATCCTTTTCTATCATAAAATCCACTTCATCCATACCATCTGACATAACTTTACTATTGAGAGTTTCAACTATCCCTCAATGGTACGTTTCTCCTCAAAGATGTTACCAAATTGATTCGTATTCCAAACGTTTAGGTTCTATTTGATAAAATACATTTTTTTGAAAAATAATAAGACCTATTCCCATTCACCCTTGGGGAAGACCGCCACCATTAAGAGACCATTTCTATAAACCCCTACTCCGTAAACCACATTTTCTCTATTTTAAAAGGGCACCACAAATAGACCCCATCATTTTGAATCAAAAGTGACACTGGGAAATGATCGAATCCATAAAGACCTAAAATTGCAGATTCAAAAAACATATGGTATAGCATTCTAGTTACCATCCAAGAAAAACCTATCTAGATTTTTCGTAATATGAGAGAACTCCAACCTTTTGTTGATCCAGGTAAAGATTCCCCCCCTTAGCAACTGATGAGGCATATTAATTCCATACTTTAGGATACCCTAGGATGATAAAAACTAGATCTTTTGCTCTATTTTGATACATTTACCTTAAGACTTTTATGTTTTTATGCTACTATATGGCATGCTGCCATCAGACATTTAACTTGGTTTAAATGTACTTAAATATGCTATGCTTGGATAAATTACTATATTTCTTATTCTGAAAGATGTGATTGTGTTTCAAATGAGTAGAGTAGTTGCTTGAATATGAATGATTATGTGTGTTCTGATAATTACTATCATAAATGTCTTATCCTAACCCTTGAAGGCATAGCACATTGGAATAACAAATGTTGTTTTGACCAGGTATGATGCATTCATTCATGGAGTTTTCAACCCGGTCTTCTTGCAACTTCCAGCAGAGAAGCATTCAATGCAGTACCAATTGAAGATTTATAAAGAACAAGGTGGTAGTTCCAGTAACAATCAAGGCGGTGTGTTAAATTCCCTGAGAAGATCTAGGCATGAGTGGGAAGTTAGATTTACTGTCACGACAACTTGTTCCTCTATTCTGGATTTAATCTATTTTAGTCTTAAAAGCTTTCCTTATTTCTAGTCAGTAGTGTTGTAAAAAAGATCTGCCTATTTTTATGGCGCGGTTAGGAAAGTAGTTAGGAGTTTTTCCTTTAAATAAAGCCTCACTCCTACGTGAGCACAAGGAGGGGCATTGTCAAGTTTATTATAGAAATAGTTTTTTTCAGTCGATCTCATTATTTTATGGGGTTTCTGTACTTTTTCATTCAATAAATAAATAAATGAAGTGTTGATATTCAGTTAAGTATAATTGTTATTCAGGATACTCATCCAAGAGGGCCCACTTGGTGAGAAATACACAGTTAGATAGATTCATACTAGCTAGAATCATTTCCTGCATTTCCACTATTTCAGTGCCAAGTGTTGAACTGCTCTTGCAACCAAAGCTACGGATCGGCTAATGCCTCCTACACCCAAAGCCATGGAATAGAAGTACTATGGCATAGTTCATAAGACTCTTCATGTTTTGTTAGCAGTTATACTTCTGTAGTTTTCATTTCAGTACTTACTTTCCTGCAACTTTAGTTTAAACATTACTTTAGCATTCATTTCCTACAATCGTAGCATTGTTTCCCTTCAGCATTTCTTTCCTACAACAATGATAAAATGTATGGCTAAGTGATACCTGATGCATATACTTTGTTGGCCCATTTCAATTAATACATCCCTGGTCTAACATACTAAATGAATTTCTATAAAGTTTTAAGATGCTCGGTTAGATGTCCAATCCCTGAGTCTGAAATTATACCTAGTTTCTAAGCCTTTATAGGAAGTGATCATTTTTGGTGTCGCTGCTAGGGATGGTGCCAAACCAAGTCCTCACTAAGCCATTCTTAGAATTTGTTTCATTTCTAGCTTTCATTAGAATACATTAATTTTAGAGGAACTCTACAAATCACATCACTCCCTACTACTTGTATGCATAACCAAAGAAGAGACGCCAGAGGAAGGTCCTTGCTAAACCAATCCAATCATCCATTTGAAGAAGAGAATTCATTTGTTGATGCCACCATTAACCTCCCTGAAACTAAATCGTCCTCCTGATCTTCTAAAGAAGAATAGTTTGGTTCTTTTGAAGAGCAGCTTGAAATTAAAGCATTTGCAGAAGTCTTCTCTCATCTAAGAACCCGTTTTCCTAAAAATCTCGTCAGACAAGAAAACTCCTTACAACTGGTCATATACCAACCTCCTCATCATCTACTACCTCCACGATCTATAAATCCTACCAGGATGGCTAATCCCCCCGCATTTCCATTCTCTATTACTGATCAGTGAGACAATAACAACCTTAAAAACATACCTTCTTCTGCCCTTCCAAAATTCTACGATCTAGTAATAGAAGACCCAGATACCTTTCTCTTTGAGTTTGATATTCTATGAAAAACTTATGACTACACCTTCGATTCTCACAAGCTCAAACTCTTTCCTGTGACTCTTAAGGAGTCTACTTTGCATTGGTTTATGGGCCTAGGATGGGATGTTGTCCATGATTGGGCAAGAATGCAGGAAGAATTATTGACCAAGTATAAGGAGTATTGTTGGGGAACTGATATGCGAGGAGCAGACATCTTTAAAATGACTCAAAAAGAGGATGAGTCACTTGAATACTATATCTCAAGATTCATGTATAGCCTACAAAGGAATACAGAGTACGATATTAATAAAGAATCTCAGAAGTTGCTATTTTAAGAGGTATACAAGATGGATGCACTGAAGCTTTAGACTTGATTGTAGGAGGAGACATAACTCAATCTAGTTGGGATGACATAAAGAAGATATGCCTCAAGTACTCAAGAGCTTCTGGTAAGAGAGGAAGAGGATACAAAGTGACAATAGGAAGGACAAATGGCACAGACACTTCTAGATCAGAGATAACCCATCTCTTATCCAACTTTAAACAGGATATCATCAACAATATGGCCACGTAACTGGATACCTTGCAAGCCAAAAAGAAGCATGAGGAGGCAGAGGCCATGTTGGCTGAATTCTATCCACACTATTGACAAAAGAAGAGAGATTGTTGGTGTAACATGGTTGCAAATATGGAAACTACCCAGATGCCAACTGACTATAAGCCAATAGAACTAGCGGATGACCAATTGTTCTTCGTTGCTCAGTAATGACCATGGATACAAAGACAAGGTATGCCTCAGGACCCACTTACATTCAGCAATCTATTTTATAACAATCAATGGCAACCTTCTATGAATTATCAAAATTCCCACTGGAATAACTACTAGAATCAGTGGCAAAATTTCCCTAGTCAATAGTGGCAAAACCCTCAAGGGAATTGGCAACAACCTTAGGGGGCATGGAAACCACCATAGGATAATTGGAAATTGAATCCTCAGTGGCAAGGAGGCTAGCAATGCCCAAATCAGTCTCAAGGATATCTGAATCTACCTCTTCAGGCACCACAACAGCAATCACTCTTACCACCACCACCCGCTAATAATCAACTGCCAAAACCAATCCAATTGCCTACACAACCACAACCAAGCCTAAAAAATAGGCCTCACACACCTCAACAAAGTGTGTATACTACTGATCAACTACAGTATCCCATGCAGTATCCTACTTATGCAATCACCCTTGATGATATACACCTTCAGTCTAGGACTACTATTCCTACTCCTGAGCATCCAATCATAACTAAGGTACCACAAGAGGAGCCTATAACAATAGAAAACACTACTCCTTTACTAGTAACACATCCTATAGCAGATAAAATCCACCCTACCAGACCACCTTTTCCATAAAGGTTGTAGCCCAACCACCCTAAGCCTAATGAGGAAACTGAATTTAACATCCTTGATCAATTGAAGAATGTCAATGTCCAAATACCTTTATTTCAAGAAATTAAGGATGTTCCCACATATAGAAAAGCCATAAAAGAAGCCTACTTTAAGAAGGTTGGTCACAAGAAAAGAGATCCTCAAACAATGCATGTGTTAGGTAAGCTAGCTGACATTATGTTAGGAAAGCTTACCATCCCAAAATATTCTAACCCAAGCAGCCCTATTGTTGAAGTCATTATTAATGGGACAACCATTAAAAATGTATTGATAGATCTTGGAGCCACTATAAATGTAATGACTAGGGATATAATGCAACAACTTGGCATACACAACCTCTGAACCACTCCTATCAGCCTATAGCTTGCAGATAGTTCCACCATAAAACCTGATGGAATGGTTGAAGATATAGTTGTTAACCTTGAAACATGGTCGTACCCATCAGATTTCATGATCCTATCACCAAAGGCTACCTTAGGAGTGTTAGAGTATCTATTTATCTTCACTTATTAATTAGATCATGTTGATTTAATTATTAAGTTGTCTATGTACTCTATTTTCACTTAAGTTGTCTCTTAGGTGCATATAATTAATATTTTATATTAATTATATTGCGCAACCTAGATTTTTTCTTTTAAGGTTTTCGTTCACCTTATAGGTTGAACTCTTGTAATTATTTTTCATTATCTTGGAATACAATTTGCTCTCACTCCACTGATATTTTCCAAGCCTTTGCTTTTTATCTCTTTGGTTTCCTTTCAACAATAGGTTATTTGCATGCAGGTGTTCTTGGTGATCTGTGAAGTTGGATTTCTCAACTTCTACATGGTATCAGAGATTCCCTGCTACTGCCTGGTCTGAGCTTTTGGAGCCGTGATTCAAAGATGAAAGCCATAACTTCTTTAGTTTTTTTTTCTTCATTTTGGAGGAGGTGCTATTTTCTGGAGCACTTTGAGCCAAAACTGACTCCACCATTATGTTCAAAAGGCCCGAGAGAGTTAAAAATCATATAAAATTTGTGGTTTTTGGCCACAATGACATCTAGGGAAAAAAAATTCATTCCTAGGCCGTACAGCACACTTCCCAAGAAAAAATAAAAAATCTCAAAAAAATACCCCTAGGGCTTTCTCCAGAACACACCATCATCACCATGCCACCCTGATGCCACTCTAGCCCAGCCCGTGCTCAGCCCCCGCTACCGCGCCACCACAGCACTGCCCGGGAGCCACCGGCCACCGCCACCTCTGTCCGGCCACCTGACAAGTGACATCAGCAATCTAGTGCTGACATCACTTTTCATCAGGATTTCAAAATTTTTCGGTGATCAAAAAAAATTTCCGGCCGGCAGTCATCTAACGATCATACGACTATCAAATTTTTGTCGTGACTAGTTTTTTCCAGAGAGCTTCTTTTTGGAGGCGCAATTGGTTTTTTGACTGTAACTTGTGCATACGGTGTCTATTTTCAGAAAATGAAATATTATCAAAAAGGTGTTTCCAAGCCGGATGTGATGATGCTAGTCTCATTTTTTAATTCAGCCATTTGAGCTCTCATTTTTGGCATTTAAGTAGAGGCTTTAGTTTCCTCCCTCTCTACATCTGGTGTCCAAGTTTTCTTCTTATTTTTTTTGCTTTCAATAATTGTTTACTTGTTGTATGGGGATTAGATTTATACATTGTGGGGGGGGTGTTCTTTCTTTCTGTAATTTACTTTAGGAAAGACCCTTATGCTTCTATCTACTTCTTCTCTCAATGTCGGACCCATCTGTGGCCCGCCTTACACCTCACAACTACCACACTTGGAAAGGACAGATGACTAGATTGCTTATGGAAAAATAGTTATGGTCATGCCTCGATGAGGCTTGACTAGTTTTATAGAGGCCTTATGAGGCTCTTATGCAGAGAAATAGGATGGATGAGGCAATGGGCCTCATTGCACTGAATATTTCAGATGGGTTGTTGTTCCACCTAGATGGTTTGACCACACCCAGGGCTATGTGGAACAAGTTTTCCACCTTATTTGGCACAATGAATGAGTTTAGGGTTCTCCAAATAGATGCAGAGTTCACCTCCTTGGTACCTGAATCATTCACCAGCATTGAGAACTTCTTGATGAAGTTCAAGTCTCTTCGTTCTATTTTACAAGTTGTTGGAAAGACAAAGTCAGATGATGAGTGTATCTTTTTTATACTCTCAAAGCTTCATGGCCCTTATCAGATTTTCACTTCTACCTTCTACTCCACTATGGATGCACTAGGTGCACGACATGTTATGCCCTCTTTTGAGACTTTCTGTGACAGGTTGACTCGTGAGCAGTCCAAGCTCAATCAGATGGATTCACTTACAGGTTCACAGTCATAGGCATTGCTTGCCAAGACACCTCAGGATACACAGAAGCAGAAGCTGAAGCAAATATCTGATTCCTCTTCTCAACACTCTACTGGCCCACCATCTTGTTCTAAGAAGGACAAATAGAAGACTGAGAGCCCTACATGTTTTTATTGTCAGAAGGGACCTCATGATGAGTCACATTATTTTCAAAAGAGATTTGATGGTTATGAGAAATAGATTGCAGATTTGCAAGCTCTTCTTCAGAAGAGCACTATTTCCTCTCCATCCTCTTCTACCTCACAGGGGTCTGCTTTTCAGTCTTCTACCACATCTTTGACATCCGGACAAGATTTTGGATAGGGTCATGCATTATGGGCATCTGTTGCATCCCCTTCATAGGTCCCTTGGATACTAGATTCAGGTGCTTCTCACCATATGGCATCTTCTTCAGAGATCTTCTCTTCTTTTGAGGCTTCTCCTATTCCTCACATTCTCATGGGGAATAACATTGTTATGACAGTCTGGGGGAAAGGTTATGTAGGCATTCAGGATGGCACATTCAATGATGTATTGTATGTTCCCTCTTTATCTGCAAACCTTCTCTTGATTTATCAGATTACACTCAGTGGGTCGGGGAAGATAGTTGAGTTCATGACATATTCAATCTTCATCTGAGATAGTGCAACATGAGGCATTGTTGCTCCAGGGACAATTGATCATTCCACCCGTCTCTACACCTTTTCACACTTTGGTCCACCATCTCTATTATCGGCACACTACTCTCCTTTTATGCGAGAGCATCATGTGGGGAAGGCAAGTCACTTGAACCTCTATGTTACTCCTAAGACCACTTCTATGACTACCTCACCACATCTTGTTGAGATTTCCTCTCTTCAGCAGGACTCTGTTTCAGTACTGCCAGACCCTCTAGCTCCATTCATCGAGCCACCAGGTGCAGTTGTTGAGGATTTTATAGAGGACATTCATCTCCTCTCTCCTGACACTATCAGCACACCTGTCATTCCACCTACATTGGGGATTCCCTTTCAGGATCCTCATGTCTACTCCTTTGAGCATTAGCTTGGCCTTCCAGTGACACCTCATCTTTCGAGGTTACCTCTTTAGTATTCACTACCTTTCACTCCTTTGTATTGGAGTCATGGTGGTTTTCTCATTGATCCAAGGGTTCTTTCATTCCAGGGGGGCTTTAGAGCCTTGACCCTCTCTCATAGGGGGGGTTGGCAGCACACATTGTACTTATGGCTTTGAGAGAGTCTCTTGAAGTCATTTTTTTGTCTTTTGCTTGCTTTTATATCTCTTTTTGGAGAGGATTTTTTCCCACTGGGTTTTCTCCTTTGTCTCTGGTTTACAGAGATTTCCTTGTATTGGGTACCTAATCAAGCCTTATTGTTGGGACCCATTTCCTGCTTTCATAGCTGTGCTAGGTTAGCTTACCTCCTGAGCTTCGCTTAAAGGGGGGTGTTAGAGTATCTATTTATCTTCACTTATTAATTAGATCATGTTGATTTAATTATTAAGTTGTTTATGTACTCTATTTTCACTTAAGTTGTCTCTTAGGTGCATATAATTAATATTTTATATTAATTATATTGCGCAACCTAGCTTTTTCCTTTTAGGGTTTTCATTCACCTTATAGGTTGAACCCTTGTAATTATTTTTCATTATCTTGGAATACAATTTTCTCTCACTCTGCTGAGATTTTCCAACCCTTTGTTTTTTGTCTCTTTGGTTTCCTTTCAGCAACAGGTTATTTGCATGCAGGTGTTCTTAGCGATCTGTGAAGTTGGATTTCTCAACTTCTACAAGGAGGATACCCAATCATACTTTGTAGGCCTTGGATAGAAATTGTTGATGCTTACATCAATTATCACTCAAGGGATATGACCATCTCTGATGGCCAGCATACAAACACTCTCATCCTATACCCCCCTGCTCAACCCCAAATGGACTTAGCCTAACCAATATGGCCTGACATAGGAGAAGAAGCCGAGGTTATCAATTCAATGTCAAAGTTAATGATGATAAAAAGAGACCCCTTTCTATAGATTTAGGATGAAGACAAGGTGATCACCAGTATCCTGCAAAACTAGTATGAAATAAACCCGGATTCTCTGGGTTGTTCTTCCAACAATTGCTCTCTGTAAGTTTTGAACCCAGATTGCCAATGGTCCTCTCCTACAGCTAAAGAACTCTACCATTAATTGCTTCCCCGTGAGATACAAGTACCCTCATTTATAGACACATCCATGATAGATTTGACTAAGCAAATAGAAGTGTCTCCTAGCCGCTGCCTAAACATTAATAGCAAAATAACCACTCTGCAGAAAACATCTCTGACTAAAATGTTGAAGGCACATACTAAAGCATTTTCTTAGGAATATTCTGACATGAAAGGCTTGGACCCAAAATAATGCACTCATAGGATATATCTAAAAGAAGACAAACCTCCAGTAACGTAATTTCAAAGATGAGTGAACCCAACATTACGAGAAATCGTTAAAATAGAATTGCAAAAGCTCCTCAATGCTAGATTCATTTACCCCATATCCCATAGTCAGTGTGTTTCTCCATTACTAATTGTGCCAAAAAAAGGAGGCAAATGGCATGTGTGTGTGTGTGGACTATAAGGAACTCAATAATGCAACTAAAAAGGATCATTGACCAAGTATTGGACTCAATAGCAAGAAAAAAGTATTTTTCCTTCCTAGATGGGTATAGTGGGTACAATCAGATCTGAATCTTTCCAGAGGATCAGGAAAAGAAAACTTTTACTTTCCCTTGGGGGACTTTTTCTTATTCAATTCTTCCATTTGGTCTTTGTAATGCTCCAGCAACCTTTCAGAGAGTAGTTATTAGCATCTTTGCCGACATCTCTCATGATTGTATGGAGATCTATATGGATGATTTCACAACATATGGTGAAACTTATGAGGAAGCTTTAAACAACTTAGACAAGGTCCTAAAGAGGTGTGAAGAACATAATCTATCTCTTAACAATGAGAAATGCTTCATGATGATGCAACAAAGGATAGTACTTGGCCACTATATATCTGCAGCAGGGATCCAAGTGGATCCGACCAAAATTGAAGTCATTCAAAACCTTCCTACACCAACCAAGAAAAAAGATGTCTGAAGTTTTCCTGGACATGTAGGCTATTACCGAAGGTTCATAAAAGATTTCAGTAAAATGGCCAGTCCTCTTCACTCTTTGCTTACTAAAGATTCAGAATTTACATGGACCCCAACCTGTGAAGAGGCTTTCCTGCAGCTAAAGTCAGTCCTTATAACAGCCCCACTCTTACAAGGACCAAATTGGGAACTTCCATTCCATATACATACTGACACTTTAGATCATGCCATAGGAGTCATTCTTGGCCAAAAAGATGACACAGTAGAGCATGTTATATACTTCATCATCAAGAATCTCCAAGGGGATGAATTGAATTATACAATCATAGAAAAGGAGCTTTTGGTAGTCATTTATGCCCTCAATAAATTCTACCACTACATAACAGGGCATCAGATCTTTGTGCACACTGACCATGTAGCCACTAAGTACCTTGCTAATAAGCTTGCAATCATAAGATGACTAGCTAGATGGCTTCTATTATTATAAGAATTTAATATCACCATAGTGGACAAGCTAGGCAAATCCAATGTGGTTGTAGATTTCCTCTCATGACTGTAGAACAAGGATGAGCCACATCTAATTGATGATAGCTTCTCTAATGATCACCTATTCTCCATTTCAGCCAAAACTCCTTGGTATGTAGATATTGTCAATTACTTGGTCTCTCAAAAGGTGCTTCCCTATTTCTCACCAAAAGAAAGACTCATAGAAAAAACTTTCAATTTTTCATGGATTGCTGATTGTCTATTCTATAATGGGCCTGACCAAATATTGAGAAGGTGTGTAAGGGAGGATGAAACTTATGACATCCTCCATGCATGTCATGATGAGCCTTGTGGAGGGAATTTTGCAGCCAAGAGAATAGCCATGAAGATACTGAACATAGGATATTATTGGCCAACCCTCCATAGAGACACTGTCAACTATACAAGGAAATGTGACCAATGCCAAAGGATGGGATGACCAACAAAATCTGATGAAATGCCTCTCTTTCCACAAGTGGTAGTCACTCCATTTGATAAATGAGGATTAGATTTTGTAGGACCCATTACTCCATCCTCAAATGAAAACTCCTACATTCTTGTATGTACTGACTATGTAACTAAATGGGTGGAGGTACGTGCTATGAAACATGCTAGAGATAACAAGGTTGCTAAATTTATGTATGAAGAAATCTTCACAAGATATGGGTGCTCAATTCACCTCAATGTTGATTAATGCACTTATGAATGAATATAGCATTTGCCACAGGACATCACGTCCATATCATCCACAGGAAAATGGGCAAGTTGAGGTTACAAATAGGGAAATAGAGGCCATCTTGACCAAAACTATGTAGCTACATAAAAAAGACTGGAGCACAAGGTTACAAGAAGTAGTTTGGGCATATAGGACAACTTGGAAAACCACAACCGGTTTCACACCCTTTGAGATGGTTTATGGAAAACATGCTATAATGCCAATAGAAATTGAGCATAAAACATTGAGAACAACATTAGAGTTGAACATTGATCTTCCAGCAGCACAACATGACAAGGTTGTGCATCTCAACCAACTGGATGAAATAAGAAAGGAAAACTTACAGCACATAGAGATGATCCTAAACAAATGATTTTGTCCTAGTGACTGGGCCCTCCTGTATGACTTTCACTATCAAGAAACCCAAGGTAAGCTCACTACCCAATGGTTAGGTCCCTATGAAATTGAAAATGTCTATGCTAATGGTGTAGTTCAGTTATCAAAGATCGACCCAGTACATTTCAAGTTATTGGTAAATGGGCACAGACTTCATCTATACCATAAACCACAAACAAAGGTCGAGTTCCTATGGCAGTTTGAGATTTCTCCTTCCATAGCTGAACCTCCTGTAGCTAATCAAGATCCTACAGCCGATGAACACTCCATACATTTTGGACCTCTAGCTGATGGTTTTCAACCAGCAGATGAACCTCCTCATGTGGGTGATTCTACTGCAGCCACCTACAACTTTCAATCATCACTTTAATTCTACATAACTACAGCCATAATAAAGTTTTCATTTCCCATGAAAATATTCTATTCCATAATAAATATTCCATCCCATCACCTTTTTATTCATCAGTCACATCTTTTTCGCCCTGTACTTCTCTTTGCACAATACACGTCATCATATCTTTTTGGATTTTGGCATTTATGGAAATTTCACATCAAGTTCGTGATCATCTATTCTTTCACATACTCAGTACTTATTTAAACATAATTATCTTTTATGCTTCATTTAATTTAGTAATTATTTCCAAGCATTGTTGTACTTTTTAACCAAGCATGTGAGGACACATGTGTCCTTTTCGTAGGGGGCAGTACGATGGTATGAGATAAACAATTTGACCAAGATTTTGATTTAATTGTCATTATTAGCACACAAGCTTCAAGTCTGATCATTAATCCACTAGCCTTAGATTTCGGCCTTTTTTAAAAAAATCCCTGAAAACCAAAGCCAGCTTCAATTTTCACATATTCTCTAATATTTTCACTTCCATCCTTACCAAACAAGTAGCAAGAAACCCTGAATCAGTGCAGAGTGGGAAGTTTAGAAATTAGGAGAAATTGTGAAAAGGATTGAAGTCAAGAACAAGGGGTTGCAGAGATTTTTAGTGAACAAGTATGAGTGGGCAGCCTATTCAATCGGAACCAGGTAGTCACACGTCATTGTTGCAAGATCAGGCTAGTGTTTGGGAATTCAACCATGTGGGTTGGCTTAGTTATTTTATTAGATTAAATGGTCAAGATGAAGCTATTGCAGTGGAATTCTTGTGTACATTCAGCAATGGCATGGCATATGCGAAAGGTTTGTGAGTTGAAGCTTCAGAAGTGCAAATAGCAGAAGTCTCTAGACTTCCTGCTATAGGAGAACCTTTTCCGCATGGTCATGACGCCCACACAACCAGAGCTGAATTCTCCCTACCTACATATACTACACTAGATAGTAGAAAGAAAGGTACTAAAAGACTCTCTCTTCCAGTTGATTACCCTCAGTTCGTTGTTCATATTATTAGATACATTACCTGCAAAGGAGTGTTTTATTTTTTGCGTGCTATGCATTTTAAACTTTTGAGCCATTTATCACATGGACGGTTAATTAACATTCCAAATGTCCTATAATCCCTATTGAATTTGAGCTCTAAAGATGTGAGGAAGGGTAGGAAAAATGTTGTTACCCATCATGGGTTAATAAAATTACTCATAGAAAAAGCCCTGCGTGATAATTCTCCTATGACATGGGATGAATTTCTTGCCGCCCCTCATGTCTAATTAAATAGAGATAGATGTGTGCACATAGGGCCACATCCTAAGCATCATGAAGCACATGAAAATCCTCCTACTGAAGCCATTCTAGAGAGAGCTCAGGAAAACCCTCCTCTACAACAAGAAGACATAACAGTAGAAGCTCAAAACCCTAATTTAGGGGGTGAAGACATTAGGGGCTCTGAAGAAACTCATAGTTCCTAGGAAGCCATGAAAGATGAGAAAGGGAAAAGGAAAATATCTAGTTATGAAGTAGGTGATACCCATGTTCATTCTGCAGCCACGTCTGCCTCTATAAAATCCAATCCACATAAACACTCTGCAATATCAAAAGAAACCCCAGTACGATGTAGTGTCCATTTGAATTCAAGGAAAAAGATAAAGAACCCACCTGAGATGCCTGGCTTAAGTCACGAAGTTCCTCTTGGGGAACCTATGGATATGGACCCACAAGAAAAGAATCCAACCATGGAAGGTGATGATGTGATTAAGGAACATGCAGCCTCAGTACCAAAAGAAACAATGAAAATAAATGTTTCTGATGTCTCTTCCTCCCATCCAAGGAATATGCAAATAGATGATGTTTCGGTGACATCTGCACCAGTTCAACAAAAAGATCATAAGGCAGACCAGAACACCCTGTTCCATAGGAAAATTGAGACTTGGTAACAATACATTCTTTGTCCTTGGATTATTTTCAGCAAATTCAATATGAAAGGGCAATATGGGAAATAGAAAGGGACGGGTTAAAAAAGGAAATAGGGCAACAAAAACAAGAAATCACACTCTTATAGGATAAGATGGATTCAATTGTTAAATTGGTTCCTAAGATCATAGAATGACGACCACCACCTAGGGTGTATGCTCTATGCCTAAGGGAATAATTTTTACTATTTTAATTTATGAGATTTATCAAAGATTTGAGTCCTGATGTAGGTACCCCTCAATCCTTTATGGCTGCATATGAGATGTCACCTGACTTCATTAAGAACCTTCTCTGTGAACTTTATCTACCCCATTATGTCATTCCATCAAGCACATAATGGAATCCCCTGTTATTTATGGGAGACATACATTTTTCGTCACTACTTTCTTAGGTCAACAATGAAATCTATTATGGGGAACAATTAAAGAGGTATAGGGAATTTGAACATAATATTTCACTTCCATTACGCCCTAAGAGAAAAACACCTAGATGCCTTTACTGTGACTGGTTGGAAATTGTCTATGGTTTTAATGATTCCACGCAGAAGATGGATATTAGAAAACAAAGAGTAGGTACATACAAAATTTGAAAGGTTGTCCTTGGCTCATGGGAATAGAGCTGTAGATAGATTACAACAGAGGTGGGCCAGATTGACTATGTTTTTGAAAAAGGTACAGCCACACAGCATCATCAACTTCAGAGCTGCCATGCAAAGGGTCCACTAGTACATAGAATTGGGCCAACAGCCAAGACCAGAATGATGGATGCCTCTAACATTCTAGCGTCTTGTACTCTTGTGGCCACTATACAGTTGTGTGCATGATGAGCTGAATGAGGATTTAGAACTAAGTCGACATGTCAGGGTAGATAGGATGAATGGATTCTACTAGAGGGTGTGCAGTTTGATGATCAGACAAACACAAGAAGGTGACTTTAGGGTGCCAGCAAAGATTAAAAACTATTCAATGCCTGAGGATAGGCCCTAGTCTTTGTAGGGGGAAAAATGATGAGGCATATTAATGCCATACTTTAGGATACCCTAGGATGATAACAACTAGACCTTTTTCTCTATTTTGATACATTTACCTTAAGACTTCTATGTTTTTTTGCTACTATATGGCATGCTACCATCAGACATTTAACTTGGTTTAAATGTACTTAAATATGCTATGCTTGGATGAATTACTATATTTATTTTTCTGAAAGATGTGGTTGTGTTTCAAATGAGTAGAGTAGTTGTTTGAATATGAATGATTGTGCATGTTTTGATAATTACTATCATCAATGTCTTATCCAAACCCTTGAAGGCATAGCACATTAGAATAGCAAATGTTGTTTTGACCAGGTATGGTGCATTCATTCATGGAGTGTTAAACCTGGTCTTCTTGCAACTTCCAGCGGAGAAGAATTCAGTGCAATGCCAATTGAAGGTTTCTAAAGAACAAGGTGGTAGTTCTAGCAACAAGCAAGGCAATGTGTTAAATTCCCTGAGAAGATCTAGGTGCGAGTGGGAAGATAGATTTGTTGTCATGACAACTCTTTCCTTCATTCTGGATTTAATTTGTTTTAGTCTTAAAAGCTTTCCTTCTTTCTAGTCAGTAGTGTTGTAATAGAGATCCACCTATTTTTGTGGCACGGTTAGGAAAGTAGTTAGGAGTTTTTCCTTTAAATAAAGCCCCACTCCTATGTGAGCACAAGGAGGGGCATTGTCAAGTTTATTATAGAAACAGTTTTTTTTAGTTGATCTCACTATTTTATGGAAATTTTGTACTTTGTCATTCAATAAAAAAATAAATGAAGTGTTGATATTCAATTGAATATAATTTTGATTTAGGATACTCATCCAAGGGGGCCCACTTAGTGAGAAATCCATAGTTAGATATATTCATACTAGCTAGAATCATTTTCTGCATTTCTGCTATTTTAGTGCCAAGTGTTGAACTGCTCCTACAGCCAAAGCTACGGATCGGATAATGCCTCCTACAACCAAAGCCATGGAATAGAAGAATTACTATGGTATAGTTCGTAAGAGTCTTCATGTTTTGTTAGCATTTATACTTCTATATCTTTCATTTCAATACTTACTTTCCCGCAACTTCAGTTTAAACATTACTTTAGCATTCATTTCCTACAATCATAGCATAGTTTCCCTTCATCATTTCTTTCCTGCAACAATAATAAAATGTATGGTTGAGTGATACCTGGTGCATATACTTTGCTGGCCCATTTCAAGTAATACGTCCCTAGTCGATATACTAAATGAATTTCTATGAAGAGGATAAGTTGCTCGGTTGGATGTCCAATCCCCGAGACTAAAATTATACCTAGTTTCTGAGCCTTTATAGGAAGCGATCAGCAACCACCTCCCACAAACCATTAGTAGACAAAAAATGCTGAAAATCCAATTGAACTCTATCTGAAACTCCCACCCCACCCCTTTTCTTTGAGGGGGTAAAAGTGGCATTAAAATCACTAGCTAAAATTATTGTAAGATGGTGAAGGCCCCCCAAAGAATGAGAAATATCATCCCAAACCAATCTCTTATCCTCTGTCTTAGCAGGTCCATATACATTCACCAAAAAACTAGTAAAATTTATGGTCAAGGAACTTACTTTAACTAATTTCCAATACCTTGCTCAAGAAACAAATTCCACTTTCATAGTCCTAGGATTTTACAGGATACCCAAACCCCTGAAGCCCCAACAACATCTAAAAAAAATCTTGACCATTTATGTCGAGCACCAAAAATCCTAGCCATACCTTCCGCATCCAATTTTGTCTCATGTATGCAAATAACATCTAGTTTTACTTGATTAAAACCTCTTTTGATCAAGTGACTCTTGTTAGGAGCATTGAAACCCCTAGAATTCCACATAAGGAGCTTCATGGCTAATCATGAGAGATCAAGTCTCTCTTGAATTGAAGCGTAGATTGCCCCTTCATGTTGCTAGCATCCTCCAAAAGTTGTTGAATAGATTTCCTGCCCCGAGACCTTTGGCCACCCATGTTGGACTTAGAAAATTTGGCTTTATATTGCTTAATAGCTCTACTATTTGGAATACCCACTTCTTCTGGCAATCCCATAAGATCATCATTTGAATCCGAGTCTGCATATGACCCTGCCTTAGAATATTTATCTCCTTCCAACCTAGCTGGGGACATATGAATGTCCTTAAAGGGTACAAAGACCCTCTCCTTGTCTTGACTTGCCACCATATGGACACTACATGCCTCTCTCTCTAGAATCTGGCCCACCTACTGGGAAAACAAAGAATCCCCCACTAGAACCTCTGAGCATGCCTCCTTACCACCATCCCCCATTAGAAGTGAGGTAGGGCCATCAAAAGGTACTGGCAAGGAGGAATCAAATAGAACAGTTGTATCCTCACCTTTTGTAGAATAATCAACCTTACCAACTTTGGTTAATTTCTCCTTTGAGCACAACATCAAGAGATATTCCACTGGGGTCATCATCCTAGTGATTGAGGAGGAGGGTATTGAAGGAAAAACACCATGAAAACATGACAAGGGATCATCCCTCTTCTCAAAACCCCCCATATTTGTTTTGGGATTCCAAAACTTTAGCTAGCTTCTCCTACAAAGATTTATCCTCCTTACCCTTTCCCTTTTGAGAAACAACACATTCCTTCTCATAGTGGCCCCATTCCTTGTAGTTCTTACATTTCTCCATAATTTCTTCTACCTCCTGTTCTTTCCACCAATATCCCTCTGAAATATAGATTTTGATTGGTTTGGTAAGGAGAGAATGTGGTTTCCACATAATACAAATTCATGCATACATGCTAAAATATTCCTTTACAATAGCCTCATCAAATTTAATGTATTTCCCAAGCTTCTTGATATGAAAGTCTCTTCATTCTAATACTTGAGAGTAAGATTATACAGTCGTACCCAAATGGATATTTCTTCAATCAAAGCCTGCTTAGGGTTAAATTTGGGAACCCAATCTTTAATAAAGAAACCTATGTCTCCCATCAAGAGGGGACCATTATACATGATCCACGTCTTCTCCCTATTTGTCCCAACAATGACCATAAAAAATCCATTGGGCAAATATTTAAGGACAAAATGGGCCCCCCATTCTTCATCCACCTTTTTCTGAATCCTGAGATAGGAAGGCCATTTTCCACCCCACTTCATAAAAAAGTATGTAGATCTTAGCATTTGAATCAAATCCTTCCAAGCCTTTGAATCTATGTGGATGTCCAAAACCATGTTCTCTATTGTCGCAGGAGTCTCGTTTATGACAAACTACTTTGAAGCCTCCTTTCTTGGCTATCATTCCTTCTTCTCCATCTATTTTAATCCCCCTTTGAGGTCATTAAAGATTCAAGAATATCCCCATTAGTTTATGGTAGGGTCCTACCACTTCTTTGAAGCCCTACCAAGAAAAGTATTATTTGAAGGATCCCCCCTCAGTTGTTGTGTTTGACTTTGGGTGGTTGCCATGGATAAAATGAGCAATACATATCTGAGAATCTATTAGAGAAATGACCACCATGGCCCCAATCTACAAAACCTAGTCACCTCTGACTCCCCATTATTTCAATTATAAAAAATTGTTGAACCTTGGTTGTAAGCTCTATAGGCAAGAAGCCCCACTATTTCACCAAGGGTCAAGGTAACAACTCTCCATTGAGAACCATGGTAGAGAGAGACCTCATAGGGACTTGAACCTTGGTTGTAGTAACTTTAGGCAAGAAGCCCCACCATTTCATCAAAGGGCCAAGCCTTAAAATTGTTGAACCTTGGTTGTAAGCTCTATAGGCAAGAAGCCCCACTATTTCACCAAGGGTCAAGGTAAAAAATCTCCTCTGAGAAAAAAAGTAGAGAGTGACCCTATGGGGACTTGAACCTTGGTTGTAGGAACTACAAGAAAGAAGCCCCACCATTTCACCAAAGGTCAAAACCTTTATAAATTTTTGAACCTTGGTTGTAAGCTCTATAGGCAAGAAGCCCATCTATTTCACCAAGGGTCAAGGTAATAACTCTTAATTGAGAACCACGGTAGAGAGCGACCCCATGGGGACTTGAACCTTGGTTTTAGGAACTATAAGAAAGAATCCCCACCATTTCACCAAAGGGCCAAGGGACTTAAAAAAAATTGAACCTTGGTTGTAAGAATTATAGGCACGAAGCCTCACTATTTCACCAAGGGTCAAGGTAACAAGTCTCCATTGAGAACCACGGTAGAGAGTGACCCCATGGGAACTTGAACCTTGGTTGTAGGCACTATAGGAAATAATCCCCACCATTTAACCAAAGGGCCAAGCCTAAAAATTTTTGCACCTTGGTTATAAGCTCTATAGGCAATAATCCCCACTATTTCACCAAGGGTCAAGGTAATAACTCTCCATTGAGAACCATGATAGAGAGTGACCCCATGGGGAATTGAAACTTAGTTGTAGGAACTAAAAGAAAGAAGCCCCACCATTTCACCAAAGGGAAAAGCCTAAAAAAAATGTTTAACCACAGTTGTAAGCTCTATAGGAAATAAGCTCCACTATTTCACCAAGGGTCAAGGTAACAACTCTCTATTGAAAACCATAGTGGAGAGAGACCTCATGAGGACTTGAACCTTAGTTTTAGGGACTACAAGAAAGAAGCCCCACCATTTCACTAAAGGGACAAGCCTAAAATTATTGAGCCTTGGTTGTAATCTCTATAGGCAAGAAGCCCCACTCTTTCACCAAGGGTCAAGGTAACAACTCTCCATTGAGAACCATGGTAGAGAGAAACCCCATGGGGACTTGAACCTTGGTTTTAGGCACTACAAGAAAGAAGCCCCACCATTTCACCAAAGGGCCAAGTCTTAAAAATTGTTGAACCTTGGTTGTAAGCTATATAGGCAAGAAGCCCCTCTACTTCACCAAGGGTCAAGGTAACAACTCTCCATTAAGAACCACGGTAGATAGTGACCCCATGGAGACTTGAACCTTGGTTGTAGGTAGTAAAGGCAAGAAACCTCACCATTTCACCAAAGGGCCAAGCCTTAAAATTATTGAACCTTGGTTGTAAGCTCTATAGGCAAGAAGCCTCACTTTTTCACCAAGGGTCAAGGTAAAAACTCTCCATTAAGAACCACGGTAGAGAGAAAACATGTGGGGCCTTGAACCTTGGTTGTAGGCACTAAAGGAAAGAATCCCCACCATTTCACCAAGGGGCCAAGCCTTAAAAAACTTTTGAACCTTGGTTGTAACCTCTATAGGTAAGAAGCCCCACTATTTCACCAAGGGTCAAGGTAACAACTCTCCATTGAGAACCATGGTGTAACGCCCCGCCAGGAGACCCAAGAGAATTACACTAAAATTATACTAAGTTATGCAACATTTTTTTTTTGTTTACTAATGTTAACAAGCACATTGAATAAAGCATCACATTGTTCTACAAACATCAGTTTAAATGAACACTTCATATGTTTTATTCCCAAGGGTCCCTAACGTAGAATTACGTTGTCTAACTAACACTACGCTAACATGATCGAATGTTAAAGAACTTTTAAGTACATAGTAGAATTAAATACGTCACTTAAATCAATATTACATTACAACACATGATCACCTACATCCGCTACACATGTCGTAGGGTATGCGGTGATATTTAATACAATTACAAGTATCAAAATACATCATGGATCCACGTAGGGATCATTACTAATCAAATGAAACCTCTTACAAGTACAAGATAATATCTTCTATCAACTAGGTACATAAATTTGCAACAAATGTGTTAGACTGATCCAAGTGTTCAATCAGGTGAAAAGGATAATCCGCAAGAGTCTCAATGGAGGAGTACACTACCTCCCGACCATGTGGAACCCAGAGGTCCACCCCACCGTGCTAGGGAGATAATCACCAGGCCCACACACACACTAAGGACCAATCCACAAGTATCACCTAAGAAGATATCTCTAGAACAAGAGGGTATACAGGTTACCAGAGGCACTGACCTATGTAGGATATCTACGGTGTGAGTAGGAAGGTGTCATCACGTAGATCCACCCTTGAGTTTAGTCCTGAAGGTTCCTCACAGAACCGATGGCACTCAAGTGATCATATGTGGCATCGATATCTCTCATGAAGACAAGTATATCGATGATGCATCTAGCATCTTCCCGCATCCATCCTTAGTCTTAACTAGCACTCAAGGCATGGGCGAGGTACCTTAAATTATCTTTTTAATGTTCTCCTAACTAGATCAATTTTTTTATAATGTTATCACTGGAATTAAGAAACTTGACAATGGATGATCCGTCAGCCACTTGTGGGCCTCGGCGATCCATTGCAAGCCACCCCCTACATCACATCTAGATAACCTACCCTAGTTTCACAACAACACCCATCCTGGTTCGTGGCCACATTTATCATAATAATTCCAAGTAAACAGATAAACAAGGACCAATCATAATCCCATTCAAGGCATAAAACCACTTAGCCACTAATTCACATTTTAATCCACCAGGAGGAAGATACTAACAGGGATCGATTTGACCACCCATCAAGGTCTCACATTGACCCTAATCCAAAACAAGCAAATAAAGATAGCATCCACATAGCATCATAAATACAATCATCAAATAGATAACTGATAACCACAACAAGTACCCGACCTCTGGATTTTACCCCCTAATTGGTCATCTAACCCATATGCAGATCGACTACACCAATAATATAATTCACATGTTCGTACAATTACACAATAAGAGAACATCGAAAACACAATGAGATAACATTTACTAATATCTCCCTATTATCTATAAATATTGATTATAGAGTACGTTCATTATCTAATTAAAAGATTACATTATAACCATTAAAAATTATAGACATACTTTACTCCCAATGTTACAATGGAATATTAATTATAATTACTAATGTGTTAATTAATTAAACTCACAAAATATAAATTCATTACTCAATTTTAAATAAAACATACATAAATTTTAAACATATAAGATCTCTATTCCACTAAATCCTAGACTAGCTTTTAATAAAGTATCTACTCACATTCAAATAGGCTCTAATAGCTTTTAAATCCAGCCACCTCAACAAGCAATAAACAAATAAATTAACCTTGAAATATATCCCCCTTACCTTATTAAATACTTTCCTTAAACTAGCACATGTGAAAGGAGGTCTTGTCTTGCATAAAGTTTTCAAACCTTTTTATTGGGTCAAGTGTGTACTTGGGGCTGACACATCATCAAAGCCCCTTCACTTAATGCCTTCCCTTTATGTCTTCATCAAAACCCACGTAGCCTTGCCCATACTTTGAAATTAAACACAAAACAATTTAATGAAATTACCCTTTTATGATATGACATGAGAAAGGAGTGGGGAGTACTTGTTCAAAGTCCAAGGTAAATGCAAGTGGATGGAGGGGCGCCAGACTTGGAGAATGGGCCCAAAACAATTTAAAAATATGCCCAAAGCCATTGGGGAAAGGGTGAGGAGACATGTCAAGTACATGTTAGGTGTGGGAAGAAGTAGGAGATTGACATGTGGCGTTGGGGAGTGGGCTTAGCCCCCAAAGAAGATTTAATTACATATACATTTATCTATTTTCAAAAAGGGTTTGTCCTCCAAATTGGAAGTGGGTCCCACGCCAAGTTTGAATGAGAGTTGCATTGAATTGAATATACAACTTATTTAATTTAAAGTTTGAATATGCATTATTCATTTTAGAGTTGAATATGCATTTAATCATATTATAAAATACTAGTTGGTAGGAATAATATTAAAATATTGACTGTGTTTTTGTTTTTTTTGAAGGGAATTGGTTTTCCTCATACATTTTCCAGCAAGCTGGAAGTGTATTTTTGGTTTCAATACTTAGTTTTTTTTTTTTTGTGCTTGCTTCTTTTCTTAAGGACTTTAATTGATTTTGTTATCCAAGCAAATGGTGTTTTGCCTCCAAATTGTTTTCTAAAACAATATATTAGATTCTTAATTTCAGAATGAGATATATATATATATCTATATATAATCAATTAAATGAATAAATGGCAAGTAAATGGATCTAAATACAATGATTTCCATTGAGATTATGAAGCATCAAGCTCTCTTGCATTTCAATTTGGTTTCTCCTACGGTTGAATTGAGAGGGTTTATAAGTTTGAAACAATGAAATATCACAAATGTAAACTAAATTTCTCATTGTTTTGTTTTCTCACTTCACATTTAAAGAAGGTAAATATGCTCTCTCATTAATGGAAAACTTAAAACTAGAATGGAAACATGATAAGGGAATTCGAAACCTACTTGATTCTCAAAGCAGGTTGATGGAGCCAGCCTCTCAACTGTGATCCAAATGTGCTCCACAAAATCAATCCTCCTCTTCTTCCTCTCTTCTCCTTCTCCAAAAATTGCATATCAAAAAGTGGTGACAAGTCTCTCTCTTTTGCCTCTAAATTGGCTTGGAAAGTAGGGAAGAAATATTTTATTATTTTCCCCCCTACTATTCAAGTCAACTACCTAAAATGAGACAATTTAAAATTGTAGAATTTCTTTTTATTTTCAATTTATCATTTGGTTTAAGTTATATCACTCAATATTTCAATATTATATAGTAAGCTGTGTTTATATATAATCATATATATACAATTAACGTATATATAATTAATAATAGTATAACCATAAGGGACATAGTGTAAGCATATGTATCTGATTAAGTCATAACATACCAATAACATAATATTTACCAATGTGTCAACATAATTTCAATGACTATCAGAGATCATACATGAGATCTACAAGGTCAAAATGCAACACCGACATGAAACAAAACCTAAGACAATATCATGCTCAACCGGGAAACATATATCGGATTCGTTCTACCAGGATGAATTCGATTTAGGTGAGTCAAGTAAGGTCTCATCCGTGATTTTAGGATGGTTTGGTTAGGTTAGGGAATTGGCCTGAGTGCTAACTCCCCTTCTCCGCCATTGAGACATAATAATGGCACGCTCATCCTGTCAAGCCAGGGAAGTCGATGCCCGGTACCTGCAACCTGCATAAGAACCATTGCATGTACATGTGCAAATATAACATACTATCAGACAATGGTAGGGATGGCTAGGACGTGTGGACCCGACTAAATGCAGGTAACTACGCCTCCTCCTCTACCATACATGCATGTCAACAGAAAAGAAAACATATATGATAACAAACATGATACCATACACATGCGGGTATGGGGTAAGTACCAAATATAATCATCATCTAATTACTTCAATTTATACATGCATTTAAAACATCATATAAAATCCATCATTACTAGATTAAACCATTACGTAAAGTTTTGTTTTAGGTTCAACATGACAATTAACATCCAAACTATAACTGTTTAATCACACACCAAAATATAAATATAACATGTAATATATGTCTGATCTAATCAACCAAGATAAAACAGTGTCAAACTAAACATAGTATCAGCAAAAGAAAGATGCGAGGGGTACTACACATGGTAGAGAGTGACCCTGTGGGGACTTGAACCTTGGTTGTAGGCACTATAAGAAAGAATACCCACCATTTTAAAAAAGGGAAAATCCTTAAAATTGTTGAACCTTGGTTGTAAGCTCTATAGGAAAGAAGCCCCACTATTTCACCAAGGGTCAAGGTAACAACTCTCTGTTGAAAACTACGGTAGAGAGAGACCCCATGGAGACTTGAACCTTGGTTGTAGGAACTATAGGAAAGAAACCCCATCTTTTCACCAAAGGTTTAAGCCTTATAAAATTATTGAAACTTGGTTGTATGCTCTATAAGCAAGAAGACCCACTATTTTACCAAGGGTCAAGGTGACAATTCTCCATTGAGAACCATGGTATAGAGAGACCCCATGGGGAATTGAACCTTAGTTGTGGGCTCTAAATTGATGAACCTTGGTTGTAAGCTCTATAAGAAATAAGCCCCACTATTTCACCAAGGGTCAAGGTAACAACTCTCTATTGAGAACCACGATAGAGAGAAACCTTGTGGGGACTTGAACCTTGGTTGTAGGCACTACAAGACTTTACACTTTCACTCACATCATCAGTCACAATTTTAGCATCACCTCCACATTAAGAAGCTATGGGTGAATCCATTTTAGATTCATATTATTTATCATCGACATTGGGACATAAAATAACTTGAGTATTCTCACCAAGTTCACGTTTACATGAAGAGTCATAAGCACTGAATTCACTTTTAACTAAATCCTCCAAAAATTTATGCAAATGGTCATCATTTAGCTATTGCTCATCTGAAAGTGAATGGACCATCTTAATAGTGTTAATATCCTTGCACTCTTAATTCATATCATGATCATCACAAGGCTACAACTAAACTTTAGTTGATGTAATAACTCCCTTGAATTGGAAAGCCTCATTTTTTAAACTTCAATCCTTGCTTGGACATGTAATGGATTTAACAAGAGTCTCATATCATTGATATTATCCATAGGCTCAATCTGATATACACTAGTGAACTATAGACCATTTGGAGAAGCAAACTCCTCTTCACATGAGGTGTTACTTTCAAGCACATAAACATCATGTGGATGCCCTTATGTATTTGACACTAAAACATGAGGCATGATTGTAGTTTAAAACATATTATTTTCACTCATGTTCATCTCTTCAGTTAATAGTTCATGAATAACATTTGAGAAACCATTACTAATATTTTTGGAAAAAAATCAAACTTGGGGCAACACGCTGGTAATTATTAGGATTTCTAGTGTTAACCTTTGAGTTGCCTTTTTCACTTGCATATGAAGCTCTCTTCATAGGCTTGACACTTCTTATCTTTCCATACTTAGACACCATTTCAACATTAATAGCAATTTGAAAGGATTCATGCAAGTTTTTTGGTTCCTCATTCCTTAATCTATAACTCATATTTTTGTCAAATGCACACAAGTATATAACTAGTGCCATTGCATCCCGAGGTCTACAATTCTCAAGAATCCTTCTTAAATTTTTCATAGACCTGAGGTTAAAATCAAGGACTTTCTTACCATAAATTGAATATGGATATCCATGAACTCTTCTATATCCAAACTCTCATAAACTTTCTCACCAAATTGTACATTGAAATTTGATTTGAACTCGTCAAGAACCAATCATTGGACCCATCTTTCAAGGATTGAATAAATAATTTTGATGACCAAAAATTCACATTCTATTTCACAATCCTCAAGAAAATAACAAAATATTTGAAGAGGTTTATCTACTGATTCAAATTTACCACCACTAAATCTTGGAAGCCTTTCCCTGACTTCAGACGACATGAAATTTGGGAAACCACCCATACCACTAAAATCTATGGCATGTATTGAAATAACTTTTCTCACTACACAAATGCGGCTGGTTAGAAATCATGGTTTTACTTGGAACCATGTTAGAATACATACATTGAAACATCTTGATATTTATATTCTTACAAACTTTGTTTTACAACAAGGGGTTATAAATTTTCACAATACACAACTTACCGTAAAAAATGCTGAGACCCCATTTTCAAATAATACAACTTAAGAAATATGCATTCTTCTGATAGTAAAAGAAATGCAGAGAAAAAATGAGAAGTATGTAAAAAGTATTAGAACAATTTCCCTCCCTTAGTGTTATTTTCACCTAATAGGGTACATTTATTCTCATGAAAATTTGAGGAATACCTAGAGTATTGCAAAAACTATTCATCTTCTTCCTTGATTGGCAACTTCACAGATCTGTAATCTTCTTTGCATCTCCATCAAGTTCTTATTTCAAATTCACCACCTCCTTATAGAGAAATTATTTCAAACAACTGAGAGCTATTTAAAACCTTAATATATTATGGGTTTTCTCCAAACAATAGACTCATACATATACTTTTCACTTGTGTTGCAATAAAACCTTTTCTAGGTTGAAAACCTATAAATCTAAAATAAATCTTAGATTCTTTCACATTTCATGACTCTAATTTGATTGGGTAATAATTGTGTACACCTAAATTTGATCATTAAACATTTGATCAAACTAAATCGTACTAACCCTTATTCTAAAGTAACCATATTAATTAAATAATTTATCTATTTAATTAATCTCCCCTTTTGTCTATATTCCTCCTATATAAATTAATTAATTTAATTTTCATATAGTATCATCTCTCTAAATTAAATAAATACATTCATGTGTTTATTTAAATCCCCTTTCCTCTATTTTGAGTTTAAATTAATTCAAAAAGCCTATTTTGTTATAATGGTGAGCAAGATTGATTGTGCCCTTGGTCTCCTTGGTATTTCCAGTGCATCGGCGATTTGTGACAATGTTTAACAGTCTCCCGTGTCTTCTATAATTCTAGTGGTTGTATCAAGCATTAACAGGTTGATCTTTTGGTGCAACAACAACCACTAGTTGTAACAAGTGGCATTAGAGTTTGGACATAGGTTTGAAACTTGTACTTGCACTGGGGGGATTGTTACAATGGTGAGAAAGATTGATTGTGCCCTTGGTCTCCTTGGCATTTTCAGTGCAACAGTGATTCATGACATGGTTTAATGACCTAATGCGTCTTCTATAAGTCTAGTGGTTATATCGAGCATTAACAAGTTGATCTTTTGGTTCAAGGATAATCATTAGTTGTAACATATTTCCCCTCACCCACTTGCACAATTCTATAAATCCCACTTTCATGTTAACCCATTATTTAATTAAGCAAATGACTTGTTTACTTAAGTAATCCATTTTCTCCCACTTGTGATTAAATAAATCTTATTTAATCGATTTGAGCTCATGGCTCCTAACTTTAACCCTCACCTAACCTCACTTCCCTAGGCTAACCTAACCTAACCTAACCTATTAACTCAACCCAACCCACTTGTACACACTAATCCTCACTTAATTAGTCAAATATCCTTACCTAATCAATCCCTCCATGCATGCTCTCTCCTCCCATCACATCCTCCTAAATATTCCACTTGCCCACTAATTAATCTTAATCTCCCACCTAATCCACTTTATAATCATTTTCATAATCCTAATCAAATGGGTTAGAAAACCCAAGTCAAATCTTGTCCCATCGTATTCCATTCCCCAACCTCAAGTCACTTGTCATTCTTACAACCTCTTACACCCTCTTACACCTTTTTTCCCTGCAAGGAATATTTTATTCCTTCTTCCCATTTCTCTAAACATAATCACACTCCAAAAAATCACATTCCCTAATCTTACTACAACTCCCAATGTCCTCTCAACTCATGCCTTATTATAAAACTTGCCACAATGTTATACATTTGAGAAATCATGATCCATCTACTCTCTCTTGGGTGCATCTTATCCCTTTTAGATCCTTCAATCTTGACCATCCATTTTCCCTTCCTCAAGCCTATAAATTGAGGACTCATTTCCTTCACAAATAATCCATCTTTGAAGTAAAGTTACCATGACATTTTTATTTCAACATATCACTTATATACCATCATAATGAAAAAATTATCCCAAATCCATGAATCTTGAGCAACATATTTGAGCACACATCCAATCCATTGGACACATCTACACATCAAGGATGCTTTTAGGTTTTGCTTCTATGTTTTTCATTTCTTTCATTTCATGTCTTCTTTATCTTATCTCATATGTTGTTAGTGTAGTGTTAGTTTGAATGTTTATTTAACTATTTTCATTCTATTTGAATCTCACCATTTCTAGCATACAATAATTTGACAAATGAAACTAGGGATTGTAGGACATATTTAACAAGACTAGATTATATCTCTTTCCATAGTAGAGTCACCATTTTCTTGGTGTTTCCAACTAATGTTTAAGATGACCCTAAAGGTTTGACTTTTCTCATCAATGTGTATCTTAAATCAATGGCCAATTAACAAGATTTAGTCACAAGACTAAAATCTTCTACTCTTCAGGCTCTGTAAAAACCTAGGTGGGTAAAGTTGATAATACTTATGGATATCAACTAATTTAAAACATCTATTACAAACCAGCATAGGACTCTCACTATATGTAACCTTAATACACATAAATGCTCTTAGAATTGGCTCTATTCTATATATATGTTGTTAAAACATCCTTGAGAGTTAAATAAACTCAAACCTACACTTAACCACAAGAAAATGAAAAATATTTGATGTTTATGAATGTTTCTAAAAATGTAACAAGCCATGTACATACTAGTGCCTAATCTTGGCTGTAGAGTCAAATATAAGACTGCAAATGAGATCCTACAAGAAAACATGGTTAAACCAATGGATTTACAACATGTCAATGCCTAACATTAACATATCATCTTATCCCATTGTGAAATTATTCTTGTAAACCCACATAATATATTCCAAATTACTATTGTTCAAGAAAAGCATTTAACCTTGTCCTTGAGAGAGAGCCATGAATAAACAACATAAATTGTAATAAAATTTGAAAAATCCTTGATACATTAATTTCATATAATTTGTAATACATCATCCTCGAGAAAATTTCATCACCATAGAAAAATTAGTACATAAAATGGTTCACACTTGCTCATGAGATTGTGTAATTTCAGTACATATATTCAATTTGTAACCTAGACTAAGACACTATTCTATTTACATGATCCTTTTGTAGAAAACTTCAAAACCCCCAAATATGGCCTTGGTATTCCTTTTATAACTACAAGGAATGCTACAAGCTACATGTCATTCACACACATTTCATTTCTGACCGCAACTAGTCAGTTACAAAGATTATTCTCCCAATAGAAATTGTGCCTCTAGTTTATCTTGTATTGAAACTACTTGGTTGGTATATAAGAGAACCCAAGGTCACTTTAGAAAACCAACTAGGCTTGTGATCCATGCCACTATTGTACAAAGGTGGTTATTGGTGCAGAGAAAACCAAAATGCAAGATTCTCGCGGTTTCCCCTCGCAAGGGAGAACTTTGAGACTTTTGCTCAAGGGGAAATGGATGACTTTGAAACCACATATTTTGTGGAATAATCTAGGTATATCTATGCATACCACCTATTAGAAATAATAATAGCATTAGATAGAGAGAGTGGAATTATTTTGAAGCCACAAAAAAATTCTATAGTTGCACTCAAGCATTTTAATATCTATCTAGCTACTTGTGGTAATTTTAATATCCCTATGGCTATGAGATAGAATATAAAATTGATCACTTCCATGGTCTCTATATATTTCTTTCAATACATTTCTCTTTAGTGATGCAGAGCATCATGGAACACAACCAACTCCTAAGTATCCTCTTGAACCAAACTCATTTCAACATGTTCATCATCAATTTCAACACACTAGAGGCATAATCAAATAATCAATCTTCTTTACTAAGTCAACATAACTATCACCCAATCACCATTAGGAACCTTAACCAATATAGGATCCAAAAAATCTCTTCATCAATGCATTACAATAATTCAACCACACACATCTTAGTATCTCAATACAATGATTTCAATGAATCAACTCAATAGACCAAACCCTCGTCAATCTTTAAAGAACCATCAATAATAGAAAAACCAATGAACCCTGAGTATACCTCCAAACCTCACAAAGGATTCTAGCCTCAAGACCTATCAATATTTACTGATTCAATCCATATACACTACCAACCATCATTTTAATCACAAAACATTACCTTCCACAAACTGATCACATAAGGAAACTTGTTGTTCACACCACAGTGTGTGCATACAAGCATTAGTTACAATGATAATCCGTAAACAATACCAATCAATTCATATCCTGATAAAAGACAACCTATCCACATTACATAAAACATCATCCAATCTGTTAATCTAATTATCAACATCTATTCGATATAATGATCACAAACATTAATCTTTAATGACAAATGAAATCACAAAACTGTCATACTGCCTTTTTCTAGATCATCACTTTTTTGCTAATAACTTTCACACTAGACATTATTAATTACAATCTCTATGGTGAGTTATTATAAATCTAGGATAAAAATAACATATCCAAAAAAAATTAAGATCCAACAGCGTAATTAAAAGTTATGCCTCTTGTATCGAGACTGTATTTGATTGTCACAAAACAAAGAAAAATGCATGTATTGTCTGGGTAGGGCATCAAATAACTCAATGAAGAAAAAAAAAATCAATGTGAAATCAATTACATATTAAAGTGCATCTAATTATCTATTAAGATCTAAAATATCATAATTTTCCAATGGTTACAAAGTGATTTATTACCAAACCCTTGCAAACAACTCCATTAAAGAAGGTTTCTAAACAGTTTTCAAAAAAATAATTCATTCTTCTACTATAATCCATGGCCATGCCCCAAATTTTCTTTAAATAAAATATACTTCATCACACAAAATTACCAAATAGGATTTAAGAATCATTCAATCCAATTATACATGATAAAATGGTTAGAAATAGTAAAACATGTGACTAATCATAGTAACTATCAACAACATTGATTAAAAAGCATCAAAACATTCATTAACTCCTGAACCAAAATACATTAAAAGTTGTCTTGATGGTGTATATTCTCCTTTTCAATCCTTCTTCCATCACCATATGGAATATTTTCATTACAAATGAAGGATGAACACTTGACTGTCTACCAATGTGTAGGAACCATGGTGACAGTCAGAGGTATAAAAGACCAGACCTTTACAAACTCCCTCCAACTTAATCACTCCTCTTGGATTTTTCCATTTAATGGTGTATAAACACATTTTCAACCTACTTAAAAATTACAACTACCCCTTGGGACCGAATGACACTTCCTTACATAAACTTTGCACCTTTTACAAATGTTGCATTTTGAAACTTTTCTACCAACTTTTACATTTGTGACAAGACTAACTTCTAACTTTGCATGGATACTTTAAACATATTGAAATGGAACCAAAATGACAATTTACATCATTATTACCCTTCCATGGGCACATTTTCACACTTTGACCATGTTGACCCTACTAGGACGTTAATGCACAACTTGATCAACTTGTTACAAATGGCTTGCATAAGGACTCATTATGTCTTGAATTACATTCAAATGACCTTAAGAACAATCATAGACTCAAATATTAATAGAATTAATCATGGCATGACCCTTTGACCTCCTCATGTACCTCTGATACTAGGTGCTCCTGCACCATTTAGCCACCTCTTCTTACACTAGAATTTATCTACTCCTTCCACAAGCTTCATCCTTAGCCCTTCGAGCAAAGAAACACTTATTTTCAATGTATGCAATCAAAAATAGAAAACATATTTATCTCTTCCTACCTTAAACTTATAACTCACATTTCCCAAGTTATAGAATGACGATAATAAATTATCACATCTTGAAATTCAGCACTGACCTGACATTGTGAGATCTTTTACACTAGATTTTATTAGTTGCAACAAATTCACTAGGACACTCAAAAAAATTTAACGATAAGCTCAATGATTTCCTATCCTCTACTGGTGTCAGAGCCATGCAATATTTCCTCATATATCACACCTCCTCCCATTCTTTACTAGACACCACTTTTCTCTTCAATACATTTCCAAAAGGCCTTAATTCTTTTCACCTAGCACTTCCATGCTTGTGTGGTGCCATGTGGCAATTGATCATTCAATTAATACCCTTGGACCATAGCATTTGATGAAAACTAACACCCCTTCCCCTTTTTCCTTCATTGTTGTATACCTCTCTCACTAGCAGTATTTCTTCAAATTATGCCTTAACCATGGCAGGAGTGTAGGGCAATACCTTTCCCATTGTAATTCCTAATTATAATGAACACCCCGCGTAACTGCATTGTATCACATTTGAGACATTGGATCATTGTAGGGATGCGAGGAATACAACACTTACTTGATCATCACTTGGTTTATTTATCCCCTGCACACCCACATACTGCCTTCATTTATCGGGCTTATGAATGTAGGGAAGCACGGGTAACACTTTACATTCAATCCCTTTTATTTATTAGTACCTTACACATGTACAACATCAATTGAGCTTGGTTTGGCACTCATGGGTATGCGAGGTCTTCAGGTTGGGCAGTGGCTATGCAGCCACCAAAATTGTTAACCATACGAAGGGGAAACACTTAGCTTTTTTTTCAAAAGTTTGAAAAAAGCTATATAAAGAAAAAGATTTTCATGGCTAGATAGCCACTACCTTTAGGTTGAACATCTCCACATTCATGTGGGATTACTTCATGGACCCATATTACACTTACCACATTGACACATCTCTTACCACTACCTCTCTCCTTTTTTCACCACTACTGACTATTACCCCTCTCAATTCCACATGTGGATTAACATCTTCACTTGTCGTCGACAAATGATCATAGCCCCACTCACCCGCACAACACCTAGTTTGACAAGTTAAAACTTTGTGGGGAAATTAGGGAAGTAATAAGGCCTAAAGAAAAGGTGACATACTGACTACTATGGTAACATGGAAATGAACAACATTGAGGGTGTCAATTTTCTTATGGTAGAGAACTCATTTTAAGTAATTCTCAATCACATTTTAAGCAGTGATCTGATATGGTTAGAGGAAGAGGGGAACCAACATTGGGAGAGATCATCACAGGACAACAAAGGCAAGGTCAATCATTTTGGGGCAGAATTACTGGGTGTTTATTGCCTTCACAACATGGTCATTTGTAATGGAGTGAAGAAATGGCCCAATTCAAGAACATTACTTGCAAAACTTACAACGGGCAAAGTGTAGTGGATTACGTCATTTGCTCCCAAAACTACACCTCAAAGATATTGGAGTTTGAGATAAGGGTATCTCTAATCAGTCTAAACTCAGATCATAATCTGATTTCACTCAAGCTGGAAACTCACATAAAAGAGCAACAAAATGTTCAACAGATCAACAAGGAAATAAAAGGTCCTTTGACTGGCAGGATCCTAATGACACAAGAAAATCAAGAAATTTTCGAAAACTCTCTTAGTAGGATATCTAACAATCAACAAAAGAACTCAAATGCTGCCAAACAACACCATGTGGACAAAGATAACCTTGTTCCTATTATCAACAAGGCACTCAAGGATTGTAAAAGATTGTAATACCCCAAAAATGGGCTATAAGTTCATTAATCTCCTACATCAACATATCGAACAAAATCGACATCAAAGTCCTAACCTAAGGCACATCTGAACATCATCGAATCCTAATTGATTATCTCAAATTCTACATCGGGGAATATTCCTAGTAATATTCCTAATTATCCTAATTATCTTTGATTTAATGATTATTTGGCAATAAATCCAATTTATCCTAAAGTTTGATTAATTGAATATTCTCAATATTTAATTAATTAGATTTAATACTGCCACTTAATTGTTTAATTGAAGTTAATTCTATTTATTCCTAAGTATTATTATTTAAATTTGACAATAAATCAAAATTCCTATCATTAATTAATTAAATTCTTATTTAATTAATTAAAGCAAGTTGTCATATTTGATGATATTATTTTTGAATAAAAGTTTGATTAAATGATTGATTAACCCATAAATCAATTGTTTTATTTTTCAAAATCAGTTAAGTTGGAAATAAATCACTTTATTTATTTATTAATTCATAATTATCCATGTGCACAATCAAAGAGCAGTTAAACTCCAACTCAGAAAATCAATGCAAGTTATTAGCTTTTTTGGAACTCAACATCATTTTTGAGTTTTAAAGTTGATCTAAACTTCTAATTTGAGTTAAAAAGCTATTTTTGCATGATTTGCATGTTTTTGTGAATTAAATTATCAATATTTAAAAATAACTCAAAAATCAACCTGAGTTATTTGAGTGATTTATGGCTTTCTTTCATGCATCCCCAAAGCCCTGGATTTCTATAAATTAAGGCTTCAGCTCATCCCAAATCATCTCATAATTTTGTGAGCTTACTCTGCCAAAGTCATCTACGAATTGCACAACTATTTTGAAGAATTGGAATTTGGAGAATCAAAGCTTATTGTGAATCAAGGCTATTGTGAGATCAATTTGGTTTTTACATTCATTTAGTTTTCATATCATATCATTGTTGGATCAATTTCATATCAGTTCATTCTAGATTAGATTCATGTCAGTTTTTGTCATATCATTGCATAGAAAATATCAAAAATATAGGTTAATTGCATTTATTCCATATCCATCTTTTGCATTCAAATCCTTCATTTAGGTGTCGTCAAGGTCACTGATCTCGATAACAATCTGAGAACATCATACTCGCACCTATTAGAAGGCAGTAAATCGCCTAGTTAGTTTAGTTCCAATTATTGCATGATTTCAATTTTTGCTAACCTCTAATATTTTACTGAAGTGTTGTGTCTACAAATCAGGTACAATTTTCACACACACATTTTTGGCGCCCATCGTGGGGCCCTGAAATGGGTTTCCAATTCAATTCTATCAATTTCTATCTTTGTCTCCTCGATTTCTATGCAAAATTATGATTTTTATTTTCTGTACGTACAATCTTCGTACGAGTTTCTGCCAAAAGTCATTTCGCACTAGACCCATTTTCGTACGATAGTCTATTGGATCGAGAATCATGCCAGACTGTACACACTATCGTTTGAAAATTCAACTGTCATTTCATCATACACCTAGTGTCGTACAAGTTTCTGGACTGTCGTCTGGGAGCATACCCACTGTCGTACGAGTTTCTCACTGTCGTCTAGTAATAGACCCACTGTCATACAAGTTTCAGCATCAGATTTCAACTATCATTTCATTTTTCAGGGCAGTTTGTCATATTTGGTTTTCAGATTTTGACTAACGACTAATCTTAACAATTGAAATCCTCTATTTTTTATTGACTCCTGCTAGTTTTGATTGGAAAAAGTGCAAGAATTGCTAAAAATAGGTAAAAATCTACTAAGCGCATTGCGAGGATTCTAGGTATTCTCCTTAATATGATAACATTTCAATTTGGATCCTAAAATGAATCTCTCATGTGTTTGGCTTGAGTGTTTTCTTTGCATGCTTTTCTTCAAATTTGCATAATTGAATACTAGGTTGTAACACCTTAAGTATTGATAAGCAATCTTAGATCCTTGTGATTGATCTAGATTGTTATCTTGGGTTATTGGACTCACTAAATCTTCCGGCCCCTCATTCCACCCTGTGGTTGCAATCTCAGCGCCATAAAGGGGAGGGGTCTATAGGAGAGAAGCGTTAATTGTTCCACCAGGCAACCCTTCTGTGCTTTTTAGAACTCACTTGTTTTCTAAGTTGTGGACTCATTTTTAGCTTGTGTGAGGGGTTAATTGTTCCACCTTGTGGACTCACCTCATATTCTTTTTAAGCGTTAAGTGTTCCTCTTTCTACTTTTGAGTACTTTCGGTAGATTTGCTTTCGGAAATATATCTGTGAAAACATAGTAATTAGGCCCTATGAACACTATTTGTGGTTCTTGAGAGATTGGATTCCTAGTGAAATCCTTCTTAATGATAGAATCCTTGTAGGTAGGGAGGATACTTAGTGCGTCTCACGTTCTACTTGGTCCGTGCGTCTTCCCTTATTGATTGATACATTCTCTCTTTGGAGGGGTTGATAGATCACGTGGGGTTGATATCATAGACCTTGGTGAAACAAACTTTGTCTTAGCGTGTCGGATTAATCTGCTTGCTTTGTTTGGGTTAAAAGTGAAGAGGTGTCAAAACCTTGGATTTGGAGCCAAGTCCCCTTGTGGTATACTATTGTGAGTCACCTTTAGAGAGGGTTAACCGTAGCGGACACTCCCTTCACAGGGCAAACTACGTTGACAAAACCTCAAGTGGTAATAGCCATTTTCACCATGGTAGTGACAACTGCTATATAAATGTCATGTTGGAAGAAATCTCCACAGGTGTGGTCTCTTGTTGGGATGTCAGATCTCCCTAGCAAATCCTGAAGATTAAGTTCTCGGACTGTGTCAAAACCCCGGTGCGCTTGGATTGGAGTTCGCCCTCTTGGATCATAAAAGTTGTAGAGTCAAATCATTACTAAAAACCCTAGCAAGGCCAAATTTTCATTTTCTAGGGTATATGTGCGTTATTGCAAAATATTTTTGGAACATACACAATTAGCGCTTCAGAGGATTAGAATGAATAAAATCACTTGATTGTTCATGCGCAAGGTTGCTTTTGCCCTTGTTCATTATTTTCAAACATGCTTGAAATCACTTGCTTTCTATTTTGTGTGCTTTTTTATCTATCTAGTTATTGAAAATGAACAAATCTATTACAATCCTCAAAACTGGACATTGAAATTTGCAAACAATCAGAATCTGAAAACTCAAAATTTGCAAAATCTGAAGTAAAATTCTTTTTTGGAGTCAAAAGTCATCTCAGGAGGTCAGAAAGTCATACGATTTTCTATCAAGTGTCATTTCATTACTACCTATCTGTTGTATGATAGAGAACCCAGTGTCGTACGAGTCTTTTTGCCAGTCAAATTCAAAAAGTTAAATCCTGCTAGAAACTGTCGTACGAGTTTTGCAACTGTCATTTCATAGCATACCCACTGTCGTACGATCTTTTCAACTATCGTTTCATAGCATACCCACTGTCGTATGAGTCTACAGAGTGTCATTTGGGAAAATTTGGAAAGTTGTCAGAGAATTGGTCAAAATTGCCAAATACTTAGCTTTTTCAGCCTATTTCCAGAATTTGTCGAACAAATCACTGTGTCAAGAATAGAGCAGTAGTAATTGAGAATCAGTACACATGTCTCAAATCAATACATATGAGAAAGAAATTCTAATCACAACTATGATGAAATAGATACACATTATGCAAGTCAAACTTAACAAACTTGAGAAAGAAAAAGAACCTAAAGAGTTCTCCAGGGAAGCTCTATGCCCTTTTCCATTTGATAAAGACTTGTACATGTCACCATGCCCTCAGACAGAATGTGAGCAATGTGACAACCCTTATGATACCTCTTCCACATAGAGTGACATGCCCATCTTTGAAGACTATGATGACTATGATGATAGACAATGTAATGATACCTATGACACCTCTGTTCCTAAGAATCCTCCTCGTCGTGTGTTCCTGCTTACTACAAATGGGCCGTCACATTGGATAGATCGTGAGGGTGATCCATATGATTCTGATTTTGAAAGAGACTTTGATGACTTCTATGAACAATACCTAGATGACACATCTACTTCACTTGAGGAAGAGAAAGTTTTTCGTGTTGATTACAAAAGTAAATACTATAAGAATCTCTCCTCTAAGAACTCTCAAACTGAAAATAAAGATTACACTCTCAAGAAAGATCATGTTAATGTTGGACCTTTGTCTTGTGATGGTTCCTGCCCATCCCCTACTTCCTCCAATACCCATACATTTCCTAAAGTTTATGAGTCTTTCAAATCTTTCACAAAACCTTCATCCAACACAAGCCCTGATACTTTTCATACGGTTTCCTATAGTTATCCTCAAGGGCTACCTCTTAAAGAAACTCAAGCTAACCTTCACCTAGTTGCAAATACTTTCAATGATGCTAAACCTAAAGAGCCTCAGCCTTTATGCACTATAATGCCTACTTTAGCTAGTCCTTCCCCATCTCTTCCAAAGTCTTCTATATAATTGCAGCATGATCCCTTGTCCTTAGAAATAGCTCCATGTCAAGAGGACTCCAAAAATGATAAAGAAAAGAACATAAAGAAAGATCAAGATCAAGAACCCTCCATGTCATCCAATCCTTTTCATGATGTCTCTTATCCACTTCAGGGTTCTTTTGATCCTGCACACCCTTTTTCATGCATTCCACCATGTCTTAAATCTTCTCCTAAGCAAGATCAAGCTATTACTTATACCGTTGAGCTTATTAACAATCAAAATGACCTTACTACACTTGCACTTTCCAAAGATGATACTTCCATTAAGGTTGGTAAAAATGGTGTTGTTACTTCCAATGTTAAGCCTATTGAAAATCAAGAGAAAAATTATGTGCTTATGCTATCCAAAGATCCTTGTCAAGATCAAATTCTTCCATCTTCTTATTCTACCACTCCATGTTCATTTCCACTTTCTACTCTTCCTAAGTCTTTGCAAGCTTTGAACAATTCTATCAAAGAAGGTGCTCATATTCAATATGTCCACGATTCTATTAAAAATCCTAATGCTCACTCTAAAGATGTTGATGTCCTTGGTTGTCATATAAATGTTGATGAACTTGTTGATTATCCTTTTGCGTCTTCCACTTCCATCCTTGGACCTCTTCCACCACTACTAAGGGCTTCACATCTGCCTTCCATCTTGGATCCTTATGTCCCTTCACTTTCCCCTCCTAACTCTCCTAATTCACCATCCATCTTGGGTCCTTACATCCCTCCATCTCCCATCTTTCCTCAAGATCAACATAGATGCACACCCTTGAATCCTTTTCATCCACCCACCCATCTAAACCAGTCATGTCCTCCTTCTTCTTCCACAAGTCCCAAGTATTTTGGAAGTAACTTGAATGTTCAATACAAGAAAAAGAAGCAATACAAGAATCCATAATAAAAAAAAAAGATCACCATGTCTCCTCTAATCGACACGGAAACATAAAGTCAAAAGAGATATCTAAGAAAAAAAATACAAGACAAGTATGGGTTCCAAAATCCATCATTGAAGGTATTCTCTCTAGATCATCAAAAGGAAATAAAAATTTTATGGCTCTATGGATTCCAAAGTCTCTCTTGAAAGAGTCTGGTGTTGAGCAAAAAGTGAAATTGACATTCAAGCTTCCAAAGGCTTCCACTTCATCTCCCTCCAAAAATATTCTTCCATTCCATGTGCCTAAACCACAACCTCTGCTATCCATTCACCATATTCCTTCACGTATTCCTTCATTCACATTTCCTCCACCCTCTCACTACCCTTCAAGGTGTGTGTTGATGTTGATCTTTCCTTCCTTTCCATTTACCCTTTCACAATCCTTCCATTCATTATCCTTCTACCTTCTATCCTTTTTCCTCATTTGCCTATTCCTCCTATCTTCCAACCTCACTCGCTTTACATAAAACCTTATCCTCCATTTTTCTCTTCCATCTCCCTTTCCCTATTAGCATCTTTAAGCGTATCATTTTGAATCCTTGGCATATCATGGTTTATCCTTTCAAGGAGCATTATCTAAAAAGCTTGCCTTCTTCTAAAAAAAAATCAAATGAAAAAAAAAAAATTGAAAATGTGCCTTGGTGGAAACTTGGAAACAGGTGCCTTGGTAGCAAAAGTAAAGAGAAATAAATTCATCATATAGAGAAAACCACTCCCTTGTGACACCTTGGATAAGTACCATGATGAAAACCTGGCAATCAGGCATCATGCGTAGTTCTTCTACATATTTCATCCATTTCATCTTCTCTCTTTGATCTTAACAATGTTGATCTATACACGAACATTTGGCTATTTTGTGAGCTATCTTACGATGATCTTGTTTTCATTCCCTTCATGTTTAGCCTTCATATTTATTTTCCTCCATTAATTCTAGTCTTTCACTATCATTTCCCCTTTGGTCTTGATCTAATAAAATAAAATAAAAAGAGTAAAACATAGTGCTATGAAGCCTCTTGACATGTCTACTCTTTTGGACTACATCCTTTCCTTCTTTGGCATTACGCTTTTGTGACTTATCCTATGCTGGCCTTTCATTGCTTGTCCAAATGTGCTTTACATGACAATTTTTCCCTAGCTTGAGTATTCTTGAGGAGTTTGCCCTTGAGGATTTCTTCCCTTCATTCTCCTTCATTCTCTTGTCTTCCATCTCTTCCACCAGCTTGCCAATCCCTCTTGTTCTCCACCTTGCTAGACATTGGGACTACATGATATGATCTTGCTTGGGAGTTTGCAATGGAAAAAGATGCTATCAAGTATACCAAGTATCCGAACAAGTATAAGAACAAGTACCAGAACTAGTATTAGAACAAGTATCAGAACCAGTATAAAAACAAGTATTAGAACACCTACTGGGGCTACACCTTTTGCTTTAGTTTATGGGTCTGAAGCGGTACTGCCTATTGAGGTTGAAATCTCATCACTAAGAATTAGAATGCATGGTCTAGAAACTGATGATGACTACAGAGTGTCTAGGTTACAAGAACTTGAACTACTAGATGAGCGTAGACAAGTAGCATATGATCATCTCAGAGTATATCAGAAGAGAATGTCTAGAGGCTACAACAAGAAAGTCAGACACAAAGAATTTCAAGTTGGTGATCTAGTCTTGAGAGAAAATCCTAAAAATCAATCACATCAGGAATGCAAGGCAAAGTTTGAACCCAACTGGCTGGGTCCCTTTGTAATCACTACTACTTTTGGCTCTGGTGCCTATCAACTCTCAATGACTGAAGGAGAACAACTCCGAGAACCAATCAACGTTCTCCATCTGAAGAAATTCTATGCCTAAGGCATTCAGTCTATGGTAAAATGTCCTAAAAAAATCTTAAGAATTGGAAAAAGTCCTGAAAAAATGAACATCTTGGTGAAAACCTAGCAATAGGTGCCTTGATGATTCACAAAAAAATTGAAAAATTAAAAAATAAAAAATACAAAAAAAATGAGAAAAAGAAAAAGTGCCTTGGTGAAAACCTGGAAACAGACGCCTTTGGTAGCAAAAATAGAATCTCTGCCAAGATGGTGAAAACTCGGCAAACGGGTGCCACTTGTTTCAAAATGCTCCATCTATCAGCACAATCTTGGTCTTTCCCAACTTTCAGTCTTGCTTTAGTTTGTACATATCTCCCAATTTGTTAATAAGTCAGTTTGTACACCAATCAGCTCAAGCGTCTGTATCCTATCAATGCTTAACACTTGGGGGCAATCAATGTCAAATCCTATGGTCTCTAGTATATCTTAGACGTATCATATCTAGTCAGAGTCCTTTGAAGCTTCATGTGAGTCAGTCAATCAGTCTTGTCTCCAAAAAGGATTTTGCATCTACAACAATGCAATCAAACATCAAACTAATAACAATTTGTGCTTTTCATGCTTCTATCTCCTTGTATGCTTACTGATTTGCATTGAGATTTTTGCATATTGTGTCTCTTTGAGCTCTTCGATGATGTCCTTTACAGGATTTAGAGAGTGATGACTAGGGGCATAATCTATTCTTTGTCTTCTGCTTGTATGTGAAAATCCAACAACTTTGGAAATTCTGGATTGAAATGGTGTCCGACTGTAAGAGCCTCTATCTCAAATTAGATGGCCATGCGTACCTCGACCATTGATACCCAGAAGATTCAAGGAAGTTTTGATCTAACTATTATCTTTTTGAGTGAGTTCTTTCTCTTATTGTGAATGCGATCTTACCTAAGGATGTGAACGATAAAGGGTCACTACGGGTAATTCACATTGGATTTAGAATGATCTCTTGACTGCTTGATGTGTTTGTACGCAAGGCATATTCAGGTCATCATGACGTTTATGTTTTGATGCTTATACAAATTGCCATATCAAAATGGACATGATATTCAAGTCATCCTGGTGTTTGTGCCTCAGTGCTTATATCTAATCCGACATTCCAAAAATAAAATCAATATTCATATATCCATGGTTGTTCACTAGTGGGTGTTGTATTGATTCTTGCGCATACAAATTGATATTCATGTCTATGGTTTCATAGCTAGTGGGCATTTTATTGATTTATCCGGTTACCTAAAAGTTCAATGATGATAACAAATCGACACATGATCAGTGACTAGGTCCTAGGTCTTAGGTTGCATTTCATTCTGCATGTTTCTTTGCATTTTGCATGTCTGCATGATCTCACAAATGTTTGGAAACACTTCAAAGCTTAAACAATTCTTCATATCAATTCTTCACATCTAACGAGAGTTGAGTCTCACTCGAAGGTCTCTTCATCGAACTGCAAGCAGTAACTCTCTTGGGTTAAACTATCCTTTTGACATAAGATTGAGTACTTGTCTTCATCAACCTACAAAAACATATCATGGGTATCACTGCATTTACATCTCATATCATTACCATTGGTTACATTACATTACATCCAGTGCATAAGCATAAATCATACATACATCTTTTTCATAATCAATTACATTTTCATAACATCCATACATATGAAAGAAATCATTGCATTGCATTAATCCATACATACATTCTACACTGATCATAGCACAAGCATAGCATGATATCATCATAAATATAAACATGACAAAGACAAATGAAGTCACAACCAACCTATCGATCTCATATATATCAAAAAAAAAAAAAAAAAACTCGAAATGTGTCAGGGGTGCACTACTAGCACAATGTACAAAAGAATGAGCTCCAGAGAGATATCAGAGTCAAAACAGTATATCAGTAATAAAAAAGAACAGAGTATATCAAAACATGAGAGAAAGAATCAACTCTCAGCATGCTCCTCAGTATCTGGTGGAGGAGGTGGTGGTGCATCTAGTATAGCCTCTACTCTCGGTGCCCTAGCTCCCTCTGAGGCTGCCATGTAATCTGAATAAGTGGGCACTCTTTGCGTAGCAGGGACAACAACATAGTATACAGACACATAGTATGAAGCTCATGCGGTCTGATGGGTCACCTCTGTCTGTAATCTCTGAACCTCTAAGCAAAACTCTACATGGAGCTCTGTGCGTTGCCTATCTACCTCTTGATACCTCTCCTCCCACCTAGCACTCTGTACCTTCAGGTCCCGGACCTGAGCTCTGAGACGTCTGATAGTCTCTGATGAAGTGAGAGGAATAGTAGGATCGGCCTCAGCTACTGGCATCTTTGTGTCCTGTGGCTGCTCTAGTTGCTGATCAGTGGTATCTACTCTGTGCACCTTACGGCGTCTAACCTCAACTCCCAAATCAAAAGTGGTATCTTCCTATGAGGGATCTACATCACCACCTACAAACTACTCAGCTACTAAAACCTCATCTACAATACCAACACTACCCAAAGTACCTCTCTCACCCCTGCTCCATCTCTGTGAACCTGTGGACGTGCCTGCTGTAGAAGTAGAAGGATGAGGGGGCCTCATATATCCTAATGGTCTCTGAAGTGGAGCCGTCACTCTCTGTCTGGGTGGTGTAGGATGCACTACCTGAGGTCTCAGGCCCTGTCCCACGGAAGCACCTGTAACATCCATCGCCTCCTCCATGGAGGGTATCAACTTAGTAGGATCCGAGAATCTGGGAATGGGATGATCGGCTAACCAAGAAATGTATCCATCTATGACCCCTACATCAATAACCTGTGGATGGTAGTCCCAGTCTCTACCTATGATGGCACTGTACTCCTCTGAACATAACGAATAGGTGAGTCGTTGTGTCCATCTGAGCCCAATCTCACGAACAATGTGAGCATATGTAGTATACTCTTGTGGGGCATCCTGCCTGCGTCCATACTGACGCCACACTCTAGTAATCAAAAATCTCTCCAAAATGATGGGAGACTGGCCAATAAGTACCCGACTCTGAAAAAGAAAACTATATTGCTCCCTCGTAGTGGGCCAGACCTCTATCTGCAAGTAGGGTCTCCAATGCACAAATGTCATATCATCTAAACATCATCGAAAGTACTCAGTATGACCCATGCGGACCTGTGTGACATAACCAGCATACGTATATATCACTAGCTCCTGTGGCTAACGTTGTGACTGGAAAACTAGTCTCAACACTAGGATATGCTCCCATGCCCATATCTGTAATACAAGACCTCCAGAAGCAAAGCTCTTGCAATCTTGATACATGACCTCGTGCATCTCTGAAAACATGTGGGCCAACAGGCACTGACCCCAGGCAAGCTCAGTGGGAGTGGCCATTAGAAGAGCTACCATCGGAGCCCATCCCATCAAAAAGTCATTCTACTGACGGCCTGGCATGATAAGCTCTTCGATCATCCCAGTGATAATGCACTCTAAACAGTGCGTCTGACCATATCTCTGTACAAGGGTCTCCCAGGAAATGGACCCCGTCAACTATGTATCATCACCAAACAGACGCCTAAAGGCATGAAGACCAATATGGTCAGAACTCACATACTCAGGATGTCGACTACTATGGAATGGAATGCGTAGTATCCTATAAATGTCCTCTGGAGTCACAGTCATCTCTCCAGTCGGTAAATGAAAGGTCTGAGTCTCCAAGTGAAATCTCTCTATCAACACAGTCAATAGGCCATGATTTACCCTAATATCGGGTAAATGAATGAGATGCTCAAAATCGCATGCAGCAAGATGAGCCCTCATAGGGTCAAGAAGCAAGACACATAGTCTTTGTGTTGCTGGGTAAGAATGAAAAACATGGACGTCTGGATATGTGACCTAAATCATACAAAAATAGGGTGTTTTATCAGAAATTGAGTTCAAAATCAAGCTAATAGTACCAGAATGGAACAATTTGATATTTCAGAAGGTGGGTCAAAGGGTCCGCAATCAGGCCAAATTATCAAAAAAATCAACTTTTTGACGTAAGAATCAGTTTTTAGCTCACTATTTTTCAAACGACATTCCAGACTGGCATCAAGTATCATACGAAACTCCATAGTAGGCCAAACGACAAACCATGGTCATACAACACTGTACATAGAATCATACGAGTTTTGAGGGACCCAATGCAATGTCGTACGACACAAGGGTCCCTCTAATACGACACTTGGGTGGACTTGAAATGACAAAGGAAATTAAAATGAAGTGTCGTACAAGTCTAGGATGGGACTTGTATGAGTTTTCAAACATGCAAAATTCAAAAAGCAAAACGCGTACAAAAAAATTTAAAAATGCTATAAAACATGAAAATTTTGCATTTTTAGAGGGGCACAGAGGTCCACCTACCGGATATCCATACTCTCGGGGTCTCTAGTATCTCCGGCTGTGCTCAAATCGATGTGAACTCATAGGAACCTTCAGATCTCGTTGTTCTGCCATTTTCTTGCTCAGAGGGCTCCACAAAGTCTCCAAAGTCAAATGGTTGAAATGAATTGAAAATGACCCTTCAGGCCTTTATATAGCATTTGACCTAATTTTCAAAAGTGCTCCGTTTTTCATGAAAATTGCACCCCTGGCTAATTTTGACATTTTGAATCCATTTTCGGGATCAAAATTCAAATCTGAGATTGTTTACTATGTCAAAATCGCGATATAAAATTTTTGGGCCCAGGATGGTCTACTGCTTGCATCATTAACCTTCCATCATCACAGAAATCTAGTATTCAACTTAACTAATTATCTTACATCAAACTATCAAAATTTCAACTTGGTCAACTATGGTCAACTCATGGTTTAACCTAGTCAAACTTGGTCTTTTGGACCCTCCAACGATGCAGAATGCATTCCTAGATGTGTTTAACCACTTCTCAAATCAATTTACATGCTTCTGAACTATCAACGTGACTTTTCTTGTCAAATTTCAATTTTAATCCCGAAGGGGGCATGGTATTGCACATCATTCAAAGTCTGTAAATCTAATTTTATTTATCATATCTTTTATCAATAATCAAGACAACAACCACGTCTAGTTGCTGAATCATCAAAAGTCCTCATCACTCGGGGCAAATCTATCATCACTTGGGGCATATCAGATTCATCGATCCACATCAATCTAGTATTCTCTTAATCTTGTAATATGTATCAGCTTTTCACAACTATCAATTCATTAGTATTATTTCCTTGGTTCTTCGGTAACTGAAGGGTTCAGATGTGATACCTACGTGGTTCTTCTAAGACAATCGAGTCTGGAATCGGTCACTCACTTCTTTGCAATCATAAGGTTCGGAATCAAGTGTTTTGACACTTTTGTTTCATTGGTTCATCGTTGTTATAGTTAACATTATCTTTGGTCATTCAAGACCTATCATCTTCATATCAAATATTCAAATCAGTTTCATATCTCTAGCAAACACAAACTATCTTTGAACCACTGCGCTTAGCACATCAATTCAAAGAGGGGCAAAATGTAATACCCCAAAAATGGGCTATAAGTTCATTAATCTCCTACATCAACATATCAAACGAAATCGATATCAAAGTTCTAACCTAAGGCACATCTGAACATCATCGAATCCTAATTGATTATTTCAAATTCCGCATCAGGGAATATTCCTAGTAATATTCCTAATTATCCTAATTATCTTTGATTTAATGATTATTTGGCAATAAATCCAATTTATCCTAAAGTTTGATTAATTGAATATTCTCAATATTTAATTAATTAGATTTAATACTGCCACTTAATTGTTTAATTGAAGTTAATTCTATTTATTGCTAAGTATTATTATTTAAATTTGATGATAAATCAAAATTCCTATCATTAATTAATTAAATTCTTATTTAATTACTTAAAGCAAGTTGTCATATTTGATGATATTATTTTTGAATAAAAGTTTGATTAAATGATTGATTAACCCATAAATCAATTGTTTTATTTTTCAAAATCAGTTAAGTTGGAAATAAATCACTTTATTTATTTATTAATTCATAATTATCCATGTGCACAATCAAAGAGCAGTTAAACTCCAAATCAGAAAATCAATGCAAGTTATTAGCTTTTTTGGAACTCAACATCATTTTTGAGTTTTAAAGTTGATCTAAACTTCTAATTTGAGTTAAAAAGCTATTTTTGCATGATTTGCATGTTTTTGTGAATTAAATTATCCTTTATTTAAAAATAACTCAAAAATCAACCTGAGTTATTTGAGTGATTTATGGCTTTCTTTCATGCATCCCCAAAGCCCTAGATTTCTATAAATTAAGGCTTCAGCTCATCCCAAATCATCTCATAATTTTGTGAGCTTACTCTGCCAAAGTCATCTATGAATTGCACAACTATTTTGAAGAATTGGAATTTGGAGAATCAAAGCTTATTGCGAATCAAGGCTATTGTGAGATCAATTTGGTTTTTACATTCATTTAGTTTTCATATCATATCATTGTTGGATCAATTTCATATCAGTTCATTCTAGATTAGATTCATATCAGTTTTTGTCATATCATTGCATAGAAAATATAAAAAATATAGGTTAATTGCATTTATTCCATATCCATCTTTTGCATTCAAATCCTTCATTTAGGTGTCGTCAAGGTCACTGATCTCGATAACAATCTGAGAACATCATACTCGCACCTATTAGAAGTCAGTAAATCCCCTAGTTAGTTTAGTTTCAATTATTGCATGATTTCAATTTTTGCTAACCTCTAATGTTTTACTGAAGTGTTGTGTCTACAGATCAAGTACAATTTTCACACACACAAAGATCTAAACCCAAAAGAGACACTAAGAATACATTCTCGGCTAACCCATGGTTTGATGATGAATGCAAGAGGGCAAAAAGAAGTATGAAAGGACAAAAGAATAATAATAAAAAAAGGAGTATAACAAGTTGCTAAGAGGGAAGAAGGAACAATATGTGATCTTGAGAAGACTTGAGCTAATTAATCTCGGGAAAAACAACCCTAAAAAGTTTTGGAACGAACTCAGACATAAAAAGAAGCAAGTAGAGAATAACATAACTAGCACTCAATGGCTGGAATATGCCAAAGCACTTTATGAACACAAGCTAGGTGATCATGGTACTCCGATAACTAAGCACACAAGGGAGCTATTCAATAATGATGATATCACTCAAGGCATAAGGAGGTTAGAAGCAGGTAAAGCACATGATATTAATGGGCTCCAAGCTAAATACTGGAAGTGGGGTGCTGATTTTCTTGCACTTCATATCAGTTGTATCTTTAATAGTACCAATGAGGAGGGTTTCCCTAAAAACTTGACAACTAGTGTGGTGGTTTTGATCAACAAAAGCGGAGACACAAACAACCCCTCTAACTATCGGACCATCATGACCAATCTCCTTCTTGACAAGCTATTTGGAAGCATGGTAGAATGAAAAATCAGTAAATGGGCTGAAACAGAGGAGAAAAGAGAAAAGGGACAAGCTGGTTTTAAACCAAAACACTCCACCATAGATCACGAAGTGACTCTTAGATACTTAGTTGAGAAAATATGGGACACTCTGGGAGACAAGGCTTTTTTCTATTTTGTGGACTTCAAAAAAGCCTTTGACATAGTACCTCGTCGCAAACTTTGGAAAAGAATGGAAGAGCTGGGAATCCCTATGGTGCTAAGGACAACAGTACACAGACTATATGAACAGGTTAAGGCCAAAATCAGAACTATGAACAGGTTATCAGAGTGCTTTGGTAGTGACATAGGGGTCAAACAAGGGTGTCCGCTATCTCCTACCTTGTTTGGGCTTTACATTGACAAGTTAGAAGCATGGATAAATAGAGCTAGTGGTGAGGGGGTTCAGCTAGCTAGTTATGTGATAAAACTATTGTTATATGCGGATGATCTCATCATTATCTCCAAGAAGGCTAATGGTTTGAGAGAGCACTTGAAGACATTGGAAAGATTTTGTCAAGAGGTGGGTATGGAAGTTAACACCAACAAAACCAAAGTTATGATCTTCTCGTTGAAGAGAAACAAGAAACCCCCAAACACTTTTCTCTTTGAGGGCAACCCTCTAGAGATTGTGAGCGAATATAAATACTTGGGAATATACTTCCATAATAAACTCAGTTTGGAAACAGGCAGATCTAAAGGAATTCAAGGCGGCTAGAAGGCGTTGTATTCTTTATAGAATAAGTGTAAGAATGTTGAACTCTAGGATTGGAAGACAAAGAAAATGCTATTTAGGCTGCTTGTCACACCTATGGTTTTGTATGGGTGTGAAATTTGGGGCAACATCTTGTTGGATCAGAAATGGAAATAGGTAGAAAGAATACAGAAACACCTTATCATCAGTAGCCTTAAAATCAAAACCATTGTGCCTTATAAGATCTTATTGGTAGAAGTGAGTGCCTTTCCCTTAGAAGTTGTTGCAATGGTTCGACTGATATGCTACTTAAAGCAAACCCAGAATATGGGAAGCAATCATTGGCCTAGGCTAGTCACTAAAGAAAAGCTAGGAAGGAGAAAAAACACATGGATGAAGCAAAACAAAAAAATGGCTACAAAAGTGGGACGCCAACATCCATAGTTGTCTGGATAGTAATGAATAAATTAAGAAGTTTATTCATGAAGGATTCAGTATCATCATGTGGACAAGGCACATGGGGAGGAAAAAATCATACTATGTTAAGGAATTTAACCCCAACACTTGCCACAAGGAAAAAGTGTATTTAGGAGCAACTATTAAGGGGAAAGAAAAAATGATTATAGCCCAACTTGGAACTAGCTCTCACCAGTTGAGATGCGAGACATGTAGATGGAAAGTGTCAAAAGAGGAATGGGAAAATAGGACCTGCCTATTCTATGACATGGGAGCCATTGAAACAGAACATCACTTTGTCATGGAATGCTCGACATACAATGACATTAGATCCTGGTACTTAGAGATGTTAGAGAACAGCAGTATGAGCCACCTCTTCGAATAAAAGCAACTGGACAAGACTGCAAACTTGATCATCAAAATGCACCGAAGAAGAGAAGAATTAGTCAAAGGGTTACAACTAGATTAGGCTCTTGTCAACAGACGGGTCCCATAGGCTGCTTTGGCCTTGTGGACATTATTGATATCCTTCATTCATTCATTCAACTGGTTAGGAAGGTCAACATTCAAATAAAACATGGCGTACCGAGGCAAAAGCGAGACTACATTTAAGCCATTTTTTTAACTTGACAATATACTTTTGAAAACCTAGATGCAACCCTAACCAGAAGATGGTAAAAAATGATAGTCCTAACATGAACTATGAAATCTCTAGTGTTCCAAGGTGATTTTCTACTATGTTCTTTGTAGAATGAAAATGTTATCCACTTTTAAAAATGAATTTTGTCTGCCAAGAGAATTATAGTAGGTAGGTGCCCAAGTTGTCATAGAGTCAAGAAAGATAAGGAAACCCTAATGACAACCTCACCCAAATATCAGATGATAAGTGTCCACTTAAAATATAATCAAACCATGGAGAAGCAAGAGAATATCCCATGGCCTATGACATGCCTCTACAATATAGAAATACATTAAAATACTATTTAAATAAAATAAAAGTTTATGTATTCACATATATTTATATATTAAATAAAAAAACATTCACTATATCTATGAATGTATCATTTTAGATGAATGCATTTAAGATATGCATGGATACTTAACTATATTGAAATCATACTAAAAAGGCAATTTTTTTAGTGATTCCCAACTTGTTAAGATGAACGACAAAATAGAAGGCTACATTCGACCTAATAAAGGTATAATAAGTCATTGATTGTTTGGACATGATACAAAATTCCCTTTGCAAGTCTTTACATAGAACCAATCATAACTATTTAGAAATGGTATCTGATTTCGTCAATGCATGAGTAAATCTAATCTTTTTTAAATAATTTACTTTGAAGTATTGATTGTCATCTTCAATGGAGCCTGAATAAACTTGTGGCCTATGTCCATTCTTAAGTTTATATTCTTTCAAATATAAGAAAGAACAAATAACTCAATTATTTAAATAGTATGTTGTGGTGGATCGACATTCCTCCTTACCTTAATAAAAATTAAAACACCATACCTGAATCATCTTAGAAATTATACCTCACAATCACATTACATGACACAACACTTAATAAACTACGCAAGAAACACACAATTCATAGCTTATCATTCCCATTACCAAACGAATCCAAAGATAACAACATTCTAACCCACCATTGCATCCCCACTTCTGAATTCTAGATTGTATTTTGATTAAATATAACGTTTCGTATATAGCTATCATTTCTTAAAAAGTGAACACTCTAAAATCTAGCATACCTAAATTTGAGAAAGGAAAAAAAGAAAAGAAAGAGTGTGAGTGAATATGAATACAAAATGCATCTACCATACAAAATGAAGCATAGGTAGTACCTATATTAATAACAAGGCTGTAGAGCAGCAAAGTTCCTGCCAAAAAAAGTTTATATTTCAAATATGTATTGTCTTTAATAATAACAATTAAATAGTTTCATTACAAATGTGGTTATAATCATTGTTTATATGAAATATTAAAGTAAAATTTTTAGATGCTACACTATATTATTCTTTTATGTTTAATGTTTTATATTTTTAATAAATATCTTAAGTCTAATAACTGTATTTAGATCCATAATATTTTTTTTTAATAATAATTCTATTTAAAAAATTAATAATCCTTAAGTAAATAAAAAAATTATTCTATGATTTATTTATGTAGATTGATGTCTTAAAATTATTAATTAAAAATAGTCATTTCCATGTATCAAGGACAACTATTATTGAGTATAATGAAACCTATTAAAAATATTAATTTATAATTTATTAAAAATATATAAATAAAATATATGATTATTTATTTATATATTTTAAAAAATTTAAACAATAATAATATTATTTTTTATAACATATTATAAAATAATAGTATAATATTAACATATCATAACAATAATTTTTTTAAATATTATACATACTAATTAATTATTTTTATATTATATTTATTTAATAATTTTAAGTATATTAAATATTATTTAAAATTTTCTAAATATAACTAATTATTTTTAATTATATTGATAAATAAAATAAATATTAAAAATTAAAATTAAATAGTAAAAAATAATAAAAATAAAAATTTAAGTTTTTTTATTAAACATGAACTATGGGAAGGGGGAAATATATTCTAAAAATGGCTCATATGGAACTATGGGAATGGACAAATATTTTTCAAAAAAAGGGTTCATATGGAACTATGGGAAGGGCCAAATATTTCTGAAAAAAGGACTCATATATAACATCTCATTGGTTAAAATTGATTAGTTTAATTGTGACCTAATATGATCAAAACATTGCAATAGGCAAAAATATTTTGAAAAACTCATTCTTATCGCTCAATTTCTTTAAACCAATCAAATGAAGAATAAATAATTTTATAAACTAGAAAAGTTAAATATTGTGCATTTTAGTTTATCAAATATTAGAATTTGATATGACAAAAAAAAATTATGAAATTTGATTGGCTAGAATTAACTAGTTTAATCACTAGTTAAAAATAGGTCAATGCCTAAAATTCTACAGCCTAAAGCAGAAACTAATAAAAAAATCTGCCAAAGCTTGAAACAAAAGCCAACCATGTTAATAAATAGCTAATTAATAAATACCTAGCTAGTTGGACTTATGTAATAAATAAATAATTGTCTTGCTTAGGTGGTATTTAGAGGGTGGCGCACAAATTTCTAAGAAGCAATGCTACCATTTGACCACGCAACCGGAAAATATGTGAAAGCCTACACGCAATTTAGTAGTTAGCACGTAAGTAAAGCATCCAACATGAACGGAAGAGATAATTTCACTCTTTCATTTACTTAAACAAGGAATGCATCTCCTTAGGGT